>JAHRHZ010000051.1:17676560-17710269 GCA_024137785.1 Ginglymostoma cirratum | reverse complement strand
AGGAGCAGGAAAACTTGACGTTTTGGGCCTAAACCCTTCATCAGAAAAAAAAAATCAGATTTTCTGATGAAGGGTTCAGGCCCGAAACGTCAAGTTTTCCTGCTCCTATGATGCTGCTTGACCTGCTGTGTTCATCCAGCCCCATGCTTGTTATCTCAGGACCTCCCACCTGCTTTATGTCCAATGAAGTACTTTTAAATTGCGGTTAATATTGTAATTCAGGAAACACAGCTGCAAATGTGCGCACAGCAATTTCCACAAACAGCAAGATGATTGTGATAGGGTTAATCTGTTTTTTGTTTGCCATGTTGACATGGAGATTAACTGCTCAGCTCCTCTTCAGAACTGCACCATGGGATCTTTCTCATTCACCTGAGACAGTGCCTCAGTTTAACATTTCATCTGAAAGAGCATCTCAGTGTTGTATCAGGGAATGTCAGCCTTGAGTCTGGTGCTCAGATTCTGGAATGGAGCTTGAACTGACAACCTTCTGACTCAGTCACAGTTGATACTTTATAGATTACATGTTGGGAATTTCTGCAAACTGCATATTCTCAGAGTATACAGACATGGACGCTCTCAATCTCTCTCTCTCTCTCGCTGACCATTGTGAATTGAAAATACTCTTGCCAAACAACAACAGAAAGCTTACTGTGTCACTCACTGTGACCCAGGGCTGGGTTGCCTGCATGACTGAGGTAGATGAAGCGATTAGGAACAAAAGAGAGGAATTCAGACAAGTGCTCAAAAAAAAAACACATACAAAAGCAATGATGTTGTATCTGTATTCTGTCATGTCATACAAAGCCTACCAATTCTTCCACATATGTTTTTATCCCATACATGAGACTTAATGCAGTTGAGTTACCTAGTCATATAACAATAGTGTTCACCTAACGTAAATCTTTACGAGCAAAATAAATAAAATCATTCAGCATATTTACATTGTTCATGTGTGAGTCACATTTCACTCAACAAAGCTAAACATTGAAGAAAGATATTAACCTTTGTCAGGTTCTACTGTACAGCTGGTAATAATGTAATATACTGTTATTGTTGCGTAGTTTTCACATAGCATCAACAATTAAAATTGTTCCTTTGCGTGCCTAACTGCATTAATTTTTTTTTCATTTAAATCTCTTTCTCCCTCTTAACTTAAAGCTAGTACAATGTTGACTGCAAAACCCTTGCCAATTGCATGAAAATTCATGTGTTTCCTTTAGAGAAATAAAATTTGCCATCCTCACTAGTCTGGCCTGCATGTGACTCCAGACCCACATCAATATGGTTGGTCCTTAAATGCCCTGTGAAGTAGCCAAGCAAGCAATTGTATCTAATTACTAGAGTCAGATAAAAGAGATGAAACTAGGTAGACCACCCAATATTTAAGCAAGCTCTTGAAGCAACAGCAACCCACATAACCCTGTCATTTCTACAAATTCCTCCTAACATCTGGGGCTTGGTGCCAAAATTGCTGTCCCACAGACATTCTTGTGGAATATCTTGCAAACAATGTCCCAGACACAGTTTTCATTAACGTTGGCTCTGTCTCACTGACAGGAGAGCTGGTGACACAACAGCGTACATTTGAGAGGGTGTTCCTAATCCTTTGCATCAGCTCAAATTTTATTAGATCTCAAATCAAATATGGGCAAAGAAACCTCCTGCTGATTACTACCTACCACCATTCCCCACCACTCTCAGCTAAAGGGGAGGCAATGGCCTAGTGATATTATCGCTGGACTACTAATCCAGAGACCCAGGTAATGTACTGGGGACACAGGTTTGAATCCTGCCACAGCAGATATTAGAATATGAACTCAATAACAATCTGGAATTAAGTGTCAAATGATGACCTTGAATCCATTGTCGATTGTTGGGAAAAACCCATTTGGTTCACTAATGTCCTTTAGGGAAGAAACTGCCATCTTTACCTCGACTGGCCGACATGTGACTCCAGACCAACAGCAATGAGGTTGACTCTTAACTGCTGTCTGGGCTATTAGGGATACGCAATAAATGCTGGCCTAACCAGCAATGCCGTCTTCCTGTGAATGAATTTTTAAAAAGTCAGTCCTCTTCCATGTTGACCACCACTTGAAGGATTCACCAAAGGCGACAAAGGGCACAAAATATAATCTGGGATGAACACTGGGTACGAGAATTCCAATGGCCATCACAAAGAGTAGCTCAGTAGTACAACTACTGATTGAGCTGGTTGATTCCTGAAGGACATAGCTGGTAACTAGGCCCGTAGAAGATTCTGAGGGAATCAATAACATACTTGACTTTAACCTGACCAATCTGCCTTACAGGTGCATTTATCAATGACAGTATTGTAAGATGACTGCTGTTCAGTCCTTGTGGAGACAAAATCCCACCTTCACATTGAAGATCTCTTCCACCATTCTGAATGGGATAGATTTTGAACAAATTGACCACCTTAAGACTGGGTATCTGTGAAGCATGTGGGCCTTCAGCAGTAGAATCTGTAACCTTATGGCTTGACATAGCCTTCACTGTACTATTACCACCTAGCCATGGGTTTACCTCTGATTCAATGAAGAGTGCAGGAGAACATGCCAGGAGCAGCACTAGATAGACCGAGAAAATGATATGTTAGCCAAGTGAAGCTACAATACAAGACCACCTGCTTGCTGAACAGCATAGGCAGCATATGATAGACAGTGCTGTGAACCCAAAATTAACTGATCTGATCTAACCTCTGCATTCCTGCCAGATCCATTTTATTTTTTATTCATTTTCTGGGATGTGGGCATCACTGACTGGCCAGCATTTATTGCCATCACTAATTGCCCTTGAGAAGGTGGTGGTGAGCTGTCTTCTTGAACAGGCCACCTGCTGTGGGCTGACCCACAATGCCATTAGAAAGGGAATTCCAAGACTTTGACCCAGCAACAATGAAGTAATGGTGATCTATTTCCAAGTCATGATGGTGAGTGGCTTGGAGGGGAACTTGGAGGTGGTGGTTTTCCCATATGTCTGCTGCCCTTGTCCTTCAAGATGGAAATGGTCGTGGGTTTGGAAGGTGATGTCTGAGGATCTTTGGTGAATTTCTGCAGTGCATCTTGTAGATAGTACACACTGCTGCAATCTTGAATGATAGTGGTCAATTCAACAACAAGCAGCAGGAACAGGTTTCCACAAATATCTTCATCCGCAGTGGTGCAATATTGCAGTACATCAGTGCAAAAGATATGGCTGAAGTATGTGCAAAGAGCAGGTAAATTGTCTTGGCCTCCTCCAGAGAATCTCAGCATCATGAACGCTAGCCCTTAGCCAATTCAATTCACTCTGCATGATAATAAGAAACAGCTGGAAGTACTGGATACTGCTACAGCTGTGGACCCTGAGAATATTCTAGCAATAATTTTGAGGACATGTGCCCCAGAGCTAGCAGTACTCCTAAGCAAGTTGTTCCAATAGAATTACAGCACTGGCATCTGCTCAGCAATGTGGCAAATTGCCCAAGTAGCTGTATCCATAAAAAGAAAGACCGATCTGACCCAACCAGTTACCACCCCATCAGTCTACTCTCAACCATCAGCAAAATGATGGAAGGGGTTCTACCATGTAGCACTTACTCAACAATAACCTGTTCACTGATGACCAGTTTGGGTTCCACCAAATCCAATCAGTTCCTGACTTCATTACAGCCTTTTTTCAAAACATAAACGATAGATCTGAATTCCGGAGGTGAGGTGAAAGTGGCTACCCTTGACATCAAGACAGCATTTCACCACCTGTGGCGTCAAGGAATCCTAACGAAGCTAGAGTTAATGGGAATCAGCAGGAACTGTCTGCTGATTTGATTCATACCTGGCACAATAGAAGATGGTTGATGTTGTTGAGATCATCTCATCTCCAAGATATCTGACTTCAGAGTCAGAAGTCACATGACACCAGGTAATATTTCAACAGGTTTCTGTGAAATCACAAGTTTTCAGAGTGCTGCTCCTTTCTCAGGTGGAGTGACCATATACAAGTGCAAGTCAGGATGTTGGTGGAATACTCTCCATTTGCCTGAATGAGTGCAGCTCGAAAAAACGCAAGAATTTCTGTACCATCCAGTACAAAGCAGCCCACTTGATCAGCACCCTATCTAACATCTTCAGCTTTCACGCCTTCCACCACTGAGAGGCAGTGGTGTGTGCCAACTACAAGATGCACTGCAAGAACTTACCAAGGTTCCTTAGACAGCATCTTCCAAACCCACAAACTAGAAGGAAAAGGGCAGCAGACACATGGGAACACCATCACCTGCAGGTTCCCCACCAAACCACACTTTATCTTGACATGGAAATGTATCACTGTTCCGTCAGTGTTACTAGAACTCCTTCATGAATGATAATTGTGGATATCCTGATATCATATGCACCGTGGTGGTTCAAAAACCAGCTCACTACCTCCTTCTGCAGGGCAATTAGGGTTGAGCCATAAATCCTGGCCTTGCCAGTGTTGCCCACATCTTGTGAATTAATTAAAAGAATTGATCCATGAGATTGATTAATTAAATCTAGGTATGAAATAAGAAATTCAAGGGGCCTGAATTATGGCTCAGCAAATGTCTCTCGTCCTCATATTCACCTTGATGAATATTTACATCCTCCTCTGTTGGAATCAACTGTTGAAGTTTTACTGATAGATCAAAGTAAATTTGATTATAATGTCTGCTGTGTTTGTTTACTTGCTGTGCAATAACGTACTAACCCTTGCCTCACTAATTGTGTTCTGATTTCACCTTTGGAAAGTTTGAAGGAATGTTCTTTTGTGAAAAACCTGACATGTTCAGTCCAGGTCACCACTGCATATTTTTATATTGACAGGTTGCATCACTATTCAAGTAGATAAGGGCAATGTGAGTCAGCTTCTATAACTTGTATTGCCATTTTTTGGCACTGGAAGTAAAGAACTAAACTATCTAAAGTACAGTCCTCACAAAACTGGGTGTCTTACCCTTTAAGGTTCAACAACAACTTATATTTATTTCTTGTCTTTAATATAATAAAGCTTCCAAGGTTCTTCTTGGGAGGGCTATCCAACAAGAATATAGGAGATATCAGCACAGACGACCAAAAGCGTGGTCAAAGGAGTAATTTTTAAGGAGTGCCTAGAAGAAAAGTAGAGGGAGACAAAAGACGGAGAAGTTTAGGAATTCACAGTATAAAAACTAGGAAGCTCACAGCACAGCTACCAAAAGCTAGAGTGATTAAAAATAGGAATGTGCATGAGTCCAACATGGAGGAGCAGACATCCAGACTGCATCACAGCATTGCAACTTAACTGAACACATATAAAACATGTGGTTCTCATTGTTTTAAGGTTGGAAGGAAACGTTAACATTTTGAAAAAGGGGTGAAGAATCGTTAGAAGCTAAGAATGCCAAATGGAGTCCTTTTTAGCATTTGCAAGATCCTAATAAATGCCAACCAGGCTTTAAATGCTCTACAGGCAGCTTAAAGTAAAAGCCAGAATTGAGTGAACTTCATTGAGTCAAATTAACAATCAGCTACCATGGCAGCTGCTACTTAGTGAGTTAGATGAAACATTTCAAATATCACTTGTAGGTTTAATTCAATCTGGGTAATGGACAGTAGCAGCATAATTACTATAAATTGAATGTCTTGTATATATTTTCTTTATCCCTGCAATAATACTTTATCTAACATTCAATGTTCCTGTTAGTGTAACTGTTAAAACAATATTGATTGTACAATCAATGCAAAATTGAATTTAGTCTGCGATATCTAATTAACTCATGAACATTATGCTGTAATTCTGCACTGATTCAGATATTCCTTGAAGCACTGGGTTAAAAAAAAAAGAAACTTAATTGACAATAGCCTATTGTAATGCAGTGTCCATAATTATTTTGCATTCTACTGAGGGAAATTAGCACCAAAATAAGGAAAATGGTTATTCTGGTGAATAGTAACAGTAATGGTAACAATATGGATGGTTGCTGGGTCCCAGGTAATCTAGCTCTCATATCTTGTTACAGATTCTTCTTTGGGTTACAGTTAGTGATTCCACTGATATTGATCCATCAGTCAAAATGGCACCCCTCTGCTTGATGATATTCTGTGATTGTGCCAGCATAGAAGTAGTTTCCAGTTTTAACTGCTCTGAATGACATTGTAACACCTGCGACTAAAAGAAAGTAACATGCTTTTCTGAAATAGGTGATTTTTTAAAAAAATTTTCCATTGTTTTGCCCCTTGACTGTTTCTTGTGGCTTTCTTGTTTCTTGAGGCAGTGGCTGTCAATTCTGCAAAGTGAGAGTCATTTTCAAAAATATGTTATTTAAAGCTATAAATAGAATCCCCAGGCCTCCGTTTTGTGACTTTTTTTTTGTCTGATTCTACACCATGTATTCTTTTGAAGTTCCTCTTGTACAGAATGGGGTTAGTTAGCTCGGTTAGCTAACTGGGCTAGAGTGTGGTTTAGGAAAATGCCAATAGTGCAGGTTTGTCTCCATTCTGGTTGAGGTAGACTTGGGACCTGCCCCTTGCCCTGCCCCTGAGAGTGGAAGGCAATGGCAAACCATTGATCATAAGACTTACCAAGAGATACCGCTCACAGGAAAGCATCAACAGACAGTGAGCCAAAGGACCTGGCTCTGGGCAAAACACACATAAATGAAATACACCAATTGCACAGCATAGCAAAGAAATTTAAACACCACAGCCCAAAGAAAGTGAGATAAACATCTTTGTACCAAAAATGTATACCAGAATCTTCTTGTATTTGTTATCATTTTGTTCAGTTTACAATAGCCAGAAGAATCCAACGATTCTATCTATATGTAACTTGGATCACATGGATCATACTTTAATTATATCCAAATCTCCTTTTTTAGTTCTCAGCCCTCAAACCTTCTCAGTTAACAGCACTCCTACTTAAGTCAGGAAACTCTTGAGTTCTAGTCCCACACCAAAGAGAAAACTCAAACCTGATGCTGAGAGGTGACATCTTTTGGATGAGACATTAAATTGAGGCATTCCCTACTGTCTCATGTGGATGTTAATGATCCAATGGCTCTGGTTGAAAGAAAAGCAAGAGTTATTCCCAGTGGAAAAACAGAGAATGCTGGAAACGCTCAGCCTATCTGGCAGCATCTGTGGAGAGAGAAACAGATTTAACACTACCAGTTTGTGAACTGATGAAACCTCATGGAACTGAGTGTGCCCTGAATGTTGCATTCTCATGAATGCTGGCCTCTGCAGTGCAAGTAACGCTTGCAAAAAGGATTCATCACAGTCCAAAATGAATCTTAGCTCCCAAACATTCCTTTTTCAACCTGGAAACTTTTAACTCCAGAACTGTTGCTGACAGTGTAAGTTCTCCTGGAGACCTCTCTATCTAAAGCTAGGCAAACCTTCCACTGATTTTAATGCCTTACAAATTTGTCTTTCTAATCTGAGTGCGAATTCCCACACGCATTGTTGTAATGAAACAGAGAATCCTCAAGCTGCTCTTTCTGTCTTGTGGACCATGCCAATTACTTCTGTTTGTGAGTTTTTGCGGATATCTTAGACTCTTCCAGTCTCAAACCCCGTCAGTATGCCAATGTGGATTGCATGAACCATGTAAAGAGTTGAAATACTGGTTATCTATCCTTAAGACTGTAAATCTCTTTTATCTTGGAAGTAAACTGAAACTTTAAGACACAACTGTTTACAATCCAACATTCTCAACACTTTTCTGGGACTTTGGAGACATACAGACTATCCACTGTTTGCACATAGGTGGTTGCCAATGTCTGCAATTGTAAAAAACTTCCACTTTCTTCCAAGTGAAACAAGCTCTCCCAATCAAACCACCCAGGCTTGCTGTCAGACAAACTCCAGAAGAGGTCACATGATCCCCTTAATTTTTATCTTGAGTTAAAGAAAAAAACCCCAAAATGTAAAGCTCTCTCAAACTTCTTAGTTAGAGAAGGAGCTTTACAAAACAATTCTGTATACGCCAGAACCCCTCCCAGATGTACACAGCCATCCTCCCACCCATCCCATGGAGTTCAAAGGTGAGTAAAATCCAACGCAGATGCTGGGATCACACTTCAAGGAATCTCTGTGTAATTTACTTTTTCTGTACTGTTTTCTTACAGCAAAAAATGCCCAATACAAAACTAACAAAACATTTCCAGGTAACCGCCCTGCCTCAGCATCCTATCAGTTTCATTTTGTAGTGTTTAATTCTGAATTCAACCAACCCATTATGCCCATAGGACTTTCATTTGAAACTAGAGAAAACTTTAATTGCAGTATTCCCTTTGCAACCTCCAGTACCTTAATTGGCATTGAACCAGAGCTGAGAGCATCAGGAGCCTTTGTGTTCATACTATACAATTCAGTAAAAGCCATTAGTCTGGCAGCTTAGTCCCATCATCCTGACTGTACAAAATTTGTTAGAATTACCACTTTTTTTAAAAAAGCAAAATTAAGTGGATAAACAAGTGTTTTCAATTTGTTACATATGTTGTATTGCTGGACTGGTAATTCTGCACCCACAAACTTTAAATGTTCATAAATCACTTCTGATTTCATACTTGCCCACTGTTAAACAATCACTCTTTGATTACTTCCCATGTTCTAGAATCTGCTATTCATTTGTTAAATTATAAAACTTTATTTGTCTCTTCAGACCTAGCTACTGAAGCAACACTGACTTGCCATACGCAGCTCACTTTGCTTAAATGTGATAACTATTTATTTTCAATTTTAAATTATTGTGATTCAGTTAGGGACCATTAACATTTTAGAAAATGAAACCTGAACACCCCATTTTAACCAGTACAACTGTGCCACAAAATTTTACTTTTGAGCAAAACATATTTTATTTCACATTGATGACTTGAAACAAAAGCTACTAACTTAAAAATATGGTTTATAACTATATATGTTATATGTTCAGGTTTATTTCTTACTTTCCTCAAGAATTCTCTGGGAAGTCACATGCACTTAAAGTCACGTACGTACTTGTGTCAAGCTGTATAACTCCCTGCTTACCTTTTCGTAGAAGCCTTTTCCACACAGCCTTCTCACTCTGGCCTAAGGGTCACTGCCTCATGCTTCATGGCACTGGAGGTAGATTTAAGCCTTAATTGTGCAGTTAAGGACCTGAATAGGTCTCAGAGTGTGCAGGGACATGGGTGATTTCCCACCCATTATGTATTATGGAGGACAGGTGGTGATGGGAGGGAACAAGATGCACTACGCGCCCAACATATTTTTGCAAACTTCTCCCTGTGTGTGTGTGTGTGTGTGTGTTGAGGGGTAGGGAGACGGCTGGGTGGAGAGGGGTTTGGTGATGATGGGCATAAAATCCAGTCCCGTGTCTCCACTATTCCAGCTAAAGAAAGACTGTTCTCTTATTCCATCTGTGCAATTGTGAATTTAATTGTATTTCGTCCATTTTGTACAGTTATGTTTTAATTCCTGAAGTTAACCATGAACCAGATATTCATAATAAAATGGTAATACATTCACTTCACAATAACTGTTATCAGTGCCCCCTCAATATTTAGGTACAAGATATCATTTTGTGAAGGGTGAAATCGCCATCCCTCAGTCAGATATTTCAATGATAATCAGTTCTGGTTAAAATGAGGGCAAGTTTCAATTAAAGTGGATTGTTTCTCCCAAATTCGCAAAGTGGTATATTGGTTTCGATCTTTCTGCATGGTTATTGTCCAGTAAATTAATTCAACAAAGGCATTTGGAGGGTTTGTTTATGCTCTCTGTGATTGTCATCCAGTTTTATCCAAGATTGGGGTTGATTGAGACAGTGAGAAACCCAGTTATTAGTAAACGTTACCTTTTATTAACCGATATCTTCTGACTATGCATAGGACAAGACTTTACACGTGGCTGCTGTGTAGAACTTTCAGTTGTTCTGGTAGTCCTGTGATCTTATTGTCGTGATGTATAAAATCTTATTTACGTATGTAACATTAACCCTTTACATGCCAGAGAATGCAGTGGTTGAAATGTTTCAAATTGCATTATTACATGCAAAGAACTACATTTTTCTAAGAAGATTAGTGCACTATCTGTATGTTTACTACGTGTTTTATTAATGTAAAAACTTGCTAAAGATCAGTTGCATGGTTCTGAAGAATAAATTATAATACAGCTCATTGGAGTAGATTTCAAGAATGGTCAAGTAATTAAATTTGTAAGAGAAGAACTGAGATTTCTTACCACAATCCTATCACATCTTCCAGCAGAAGTGATTTTTCTGCTTATTCATATGCATGTTATCAAATTGAGAGATTAGAAACATTCTTAAAACAGAACTTTACTAACACCCATTCCCAGGTTAGAGCTAGAATAAAGATTTCTCGGGAGAACTATGGACCCAAATAATAATCTCACGAGAGTATCCCCAGTAGTATAGTTTCACACTGCAGTTACTTTGTTGACGAATCCAAGTCCCAAATTAGATTCAGACAGAGACATAGTTGTAAACTGGTCTCCCTAGAAAGTTGGCTGACATTGATTAAGAACATTTCTTCCTTGCACTAACACAGAAAAGGGACTTTTATCCGTCATTCTGGGTTGGATCAAAATCCAGTTCCCAGATGGAAAGAGGCAGGGTGCAAATTCATCGTGCCACTCCATCTGATCGACCTGGTTTTTATGCTTTGGCTGATTAGTTCTCAGAGGAATTATCTGTTTGGTGCAATTTATTTCACTCATGAGAAAGTCGAGGGACTTAAAAAGGGTGATGCCAAAAGTAAACCAAATTTTCAAAAAAATCATTTTTATTTTAATGGCATTGTTGACTAAGGCAGCTTGGCATAACCTCATGTGTTGTACTGCTGTGCTAATTAGAAACCACCACATGTTTGTTTGTTCATTTATTCAGCAGCTAATATGAAGCATACATTTAGTGTATTGCATGGGTGGGGCAGGTTTATGTGGTTCCTGTAGCTTTGCAATATCTTTGTCATCTGGATAAACTGTAAAAGGTAACATACATTGTTAAAAAAAGTGTTAAAACATTTATGAAACAGAACTACATTTGTACCATTGCATAGAATGCAGAACATAGAAACCAGCTATTGACCCAACTATTCCTTTCTCGTATTTAATTTCCACATAATTCTTTCTGTCACTTCTCTTCAACTTGCGAACATAATTTTCTATCCCTTTCTCCCGCACATGATTATGCTTCCTCTTTAATACATTGCTGTTACTTGTCTCAAACTCCTTGTGGTAACAACTTCCACGTTCTAACCACTCTCTGGTTATGGAGGAATTCCCTGTTGGACTTGTTAGTGACTATCCTATATTTATGGAACCTAATTTCGGACTTATCTACAGTGGAAATACCTGCTCCATCAAATTCTTTCATAATCTGAAAGACTCTATTGGGTTAACCCTCTGAGTAGAGGCTAGGTTTGTTCAATTTTACTTGACAGGCATAACCTCTCACTTCAGCTACCATTCTTGTAAATTTTCTTCTTCTGCAATGCGTGGAATATGGAGGAAAGACCCATGCACAGTACTCCAGTGTGTTCTGTACCTTTTATATTTATAATTTCAATAGTGGCCTATTTCTAGGAGTTTATTTCTCCAGCAGGCTGGTGGATCAAGCCCACTTTGTAAAAGAAGAAAGGTGATATAAATTGGATAAACAAGCTGGGAGATGTCACATAAACATGAAGCACAGCATGTCATTAAACAAGAAGAATCTGCAGCTGAAGTTTGCTCCAAGGTTTATTTTTCAGCAGACCATCTGCCCTCTATTTGTTATTTAAGATTTTTTTTTTACACTTCACAGTTTATTGAATGAAAAGCTGAAAAGACTTCACTTAACAACGCGTTGATTTTGACATGAAGGCCGGTAGCCGTATGTTGTGTGAGTGTAAAAAGCATATGTTCAGAGACAAGAGGCTTGATATCTAATATGAAAAGAATTTAAGAAGAATTGAACCCCTAACCCTTTGTCTCTTTAAGTCATATAAAACAACTTGCACTATCACAGGAATCTATTTGACTGAGAGTTGATGGGATCCGAGTGAGGCTGCTAAATCACTAAATAAGGGAGGGTGTCTTGGCAGTAGAGAGAGGTTTCCAAAAGTCTGCAGTGAAACAAAATACACAGAACAGTGAAAGTAACAGGGTGAGGATGTCATGCCCCCTAGTGTTATATTGTAAAACTTCTGAGCTCTGGTTTGACATATATTTTTAAATTCTATTTTGTTCCACATAATCAAATTCCGGTTGTAAGTATGCTTTCTTATTTGTTTTAATGTTATCTTGTACATAGTGCACACTTCTAAGGTGAAATCTTATTTTCCAAGGTGTGATTGACAAGTTGATGAACACTGTAAATTGAAATTCAATTACAGTCACTTGGTTGGCCTGAATTGTTGTTCTTTTGATCGTCAGTCAAAGATGTCCTAATTCAAAAAATATGGTGCATTCTTTCACAGCCTAATCTGTGCTGGACTTGAGACTTTCCAAAAATGGTGAAGGATATAATTGAGTTGACCTGTTTAACAAGTGTAAAATGCTCCAGCTCCTACATAGCTTAAAATTCAAGCTTGCCCAACCGCCGTTTCTTTTGAAGTTTCAATAACCTGGTTGAGTTATGTGCTGTTAGAAATACAATGAAGAGGTATTATTTCACTGGATGCAAGCAATGTCTTAACTTTCTAAGTATCTACAAAGTAGGAAGCAGTTCCTTGAAATCTCAATCTTAAAATGTGCTTCCAACAAGGCTGATGACTGAATAACTGCATGAACGGCTGGAAGTATTGTGATGATTTTGTTTAAAGCAATTGCATTTTGTTTAATTTCTGATTATCTTTAAGTCACAAGTCTGTCAGTACTCTGATTTTAATGGAATGCCAAAAATATATTCGAAACACTACGAGCTAAATATTTGTCTTGATACCAGATGTGAATGGACACTATGAACTTAATTGCCCACTCTATGCAGTGTCTGATATTTAATCCCTTTAACTGCTAATCCCATTGCCAACCTGCTAAGATTTGCAGTAATTAAAGAAAAATCTTCAGATGTTGCTTTGACCAACTCAGGTACATGAGTACATCAAAACTGTATGATTTTACTTTTCATTCTCTTCTAACATTTTCTTTTATTAGTTACATAAATATTCAAGATTGGATAGGAGGTGAGTTTTGCCATGGCCTTCCCTTAAAGGAGCCCCTCTGATCTAAAGGTGATGGCACAGTGATGCCACATTTCCCAAAGCATTATCTGTTGTTCTCTCCCCCTCCAGAGGAATCCCAGCTCTCCCTCAACTTTGACTACCTACTTTTACATAATGTTGTTTCCATGTCTGTTTTGATTGTCAGATTCATTTCACACTGGTCATTTAATCTTTGAGGATCAACAATAGCCCTTTAAATCCAGTGCTGCTTTGGATAAACAACTTGCAGCACAGTGTAAAGATGGGGATGGAACCCACCCTGTTCCCATTGGGTGGCTTCGGTTAAAGTCAAGTTTGTACGTCCCGCTTTTTGGAAGCAAAACTTTAGCTTTGGCCTCAGCAAAGCCAAAGATCCGGGAAAATATTGCGGGAGGCCTGCATACATTGTTGCTGCCTCATTTATATCGAATTTGAACGTTTGAACTTGATCCAGCACAAGCACTTGAACTGCCCTCTGGAGAAACTCAGCACATTATATGGGCAGTACAAGTGTCATGGAGGTCCCCAGAAGGACATTGAAGCGAAAAGTGTATTGGAAATTTCAAAATGAGTTGGATAGATTGAAACTGAAGGGGCCAAATGGCCTACTTCTCTTCATTTGCTGCTAAATTCCGTTAGTACAATTCAGATAAATTAACCCTGTATTTTTTTCTACATTCTGCTAGGTCATAAATATTGATAATGACCTCAGTACCCTGTTAGTTAATCAATAAACTTTTCTTTTACAATAATAGTTATCACCTTTTTGGCCAGCTTATTTCTCTTCTCTGTCATTGTTTTGATGCAAAATGTTTATAATTTTCTACTTGCGTTTCCTAACAATTCTAACTCATGCTGAAATCTGGGAGCTCAGATGCTAAACATCCCGCTGAATCTCACCCATATTGCTAGAGTAAATTTTAGATAGCTAAGATTGGCAGGCTACTTAACTCTGCAAAGGCTTCATGGGGAAACATTTTGACAAGTGCCTTTTGGTATCAACCACATACTAACGGGCTTGAGCCAAATCTTCCCCCTGCTAACTCAAAAACATTGAAGCCAGTTGAATGGAAATCTGTGGTGTAGTGGTGACGTCACTGAACCAATAATCCAGAATCCCAGGCTAATGTTCTGGAGACATGGGTTTGAATCCCACCATGACATCTTGTGCAATCTGAGTTCAATAAAAATTTGAGCTAAAAAGCTAGGTGAATGGTGACCGTGTAACAACCACTGTTAGTGGTCATAAAAATCCATATGGTTCACTGTTCTCATTTTAGGAAGGAAATCTGCTGAAGTTACCTGGTCTGCTCTACGTCCAGACACTCAGCAATGCAGTTGACTCTTAACTGCAGACCTGAACTCTGGACTAGCCAGAGGTGCGCTCATTCCCTGAATAAGTTATAGTATCGTCCATGCCACCAACCAAACGGCAAAGACTAGAGATCAGACCTCTTGCATGAATGGTCAGCACTACATGGGAAGTGGCTTTTCTCACATTGTAGAGTCTGCTGAGCTTTGGCTCTTCAGCTTTGAATGTAATTAGGATGGTTGAATTCAGGCTCCTGATAAGCCACATTCTGACCTCTAAACAGTTTGTCGGAAATCCCTTCTGTACTTTTTCTAAATAGCACCCAGAAGCAGATTGGCAACATGCCTATAGGTAACATTCAACCACTTCCCCTTGAGATAACTATAAGTTAGCTTATAAGGATATTTTACAGGTAGATAATGGCTAATATCAACTCAGCAGTTTTTGGTTTTACCATTGTTAAATGCCAGTGGAAAAAACAAATGAAAAAAACGGAAATAATTATGACCATATTCCATTGCTAAATGTGTGGGTGTTAATACAAATCACTCCTTTCCACATAACACTTGAGGACTTCAGTTCCCACATTTGTGAAATGAGTGGTGTGTTTTTTTTTTCTTGATGTTAAATGCTACGTTTTTTTAAATGATTAAAATATACTTAGCTCAAATGCTGGCCCTGAGTTATTTCATTCATCGGTTAATAGTCGAGTAAGTAAGCAGAAAAGAACATTGAGTGATTAAAGGGAAAACTATGGACTAAGTTTTCAGGGAGCTGAGGACATTTCATAGATTTAAAATTGTCAGGTAGAACCTGGACGCACAAGTCCACCATTGTTGTTGGATCCAGTTTTTGGTGGCATGGGAAAAGGGACAAGTTGTGAATCATTCAGGAGGGAAACATGAACTCCACGGGATTGTTTGCAGTTAGTGCTGAGTTCAAACAGATCCCATATTGACTGTTGCAAAGACCTTAACCTGCTGCATGAGAGGCACAAACTGACGGAGTAGATGAAACATGTTCTTGCGGGGTGGATAAAGTCTGATTAAAATTATGAGCTGAAGGTGTTTAAATCCATGACTCTTTAAACTTAAACTTAAACTTAAACAGCTTAAACTGTTTCAAGTGCTTGGCTAGATTTAAAAACTACAACTATCTTAGTTCAGATTTACCGACGGTTGAAAGATACTGTTAGAAGATTAGTATTATTTGATGTAACTACTGAATAGAGGTATACTTGATTCTGTGACAGAGATTCAATAACTTGAGGTGATGTAAGTAGATTGCAGAGAAAGTAGATGCATCAGTCATAATTTTCCAAAAATCGTTGAACTCTAAAGAAGTTATAGAGGATTGGAAAGCTGCCAGTGTGACACTCTTCAAAAATGGAAGGAGAGATAATTAGAATCCCTACAATATGGAAACAGGCCCTTCGGCCCAACAAGTCCACACCAAGGCTTGGAGTATCCCACCCAGACCCATCCCCTGAAAACCCACACATCCCTGAACACCGTGGGCAAGTTAGCATGGCACATCCACCTAACCTACACATCTTTGGATTGTGGGAGGAAACCCACACAGACACAGGGAGAGTGTGCAAACTCCACACAGACAGTTGCCCGGGGGTGGAATTGAACCCAGGTCCCTGGCACTGTGAGGCTGCAGTGCTAACCACTGAGCCACCATGCCAATAAAGTGCTGTTAGATGCCACTAAGTAGATGGCAATGCCTTAACCATTTGTGTGTTGTAAGGCCACTAGGACCCCTTCCATCCTTATCAGGGGGAGTGCTAACATTCTCTCCTTTCATACAACACTGACTCATGGAGATTCGCCAACTTCACCGTACAGAACTCACTATCACCCATCCAACTATCATGTAAATATTCTCTCCTTTTGTAAATCATCATTTACAACTGCAGTCTTTTTTCTGTCTTCCCTTCAGTTCAACCAGACACCCACCTTCTTCTTCAACACGCTGGGTCCTCTTGTTTTAATACCCAAATGCAAGTTGCTTGTCTCATTTTGAACCATCTCTGAAATTCAAGCTAATACTCTTGGTGCTCCTTTCTATTTCAGACAGACACTTTTTCAACCACACACACTCCTTTGCCCCCTACTTTCAGTTCACGTGCAAACTCTCCTTCCCCACAGTTAATTATGGAATTCTTTTTCTGCATCTTTCTGTTGATCCTCAATTTGCCCTTCACTCTACCTTTTGTTTCCATATATTTACACCTTCCTCTTCCATTCACTAGCTTACATTTCTTGTCTTCTCACTCCACTTTGCCATGATTATAAGGAATACATATATTTTACTTGGAAGTATAAAATGGAAAATAGAGGTTTTGATTATTGGCTTAGTTTTTTTTTATTCATTGATGGACTGTTGACTCACTGGGTCAACATTTATTGCCTGTCCTGAGTTGCCCTTTTGAAGGTGCTAATGAGCTGCCTTCTTAAACCACTGCAGTCTATTGCTTTGGGAGACCTACTAAATGCTAAATTACCCACAATTAGGGAGGGATTCCAGGATTTTAACCCAGCAACACTGAAGGAATGGCATTATAGTTCCAAGTCAGGATTGTGAATGGCTTGGAGGATATTTGCAGGTGGCTGTGTTCTCATGTACCAGCTGTCCTTGTCCTTCTAGATGGTAGTGGTCATGGGTTTGGAAGATGCTGTTTAAGGAGCCTTGGTGAATTTCTGCAGTATATCTTGTAGATGGTACATAACTGGTCCTACTGAATGTAGGTGGTGGCAGCAGTGAATGCTTATGGATGTGGTGCCAGTAAAGCAGGTTGCTTTGTCCTGGATGGTGTCTAGTTTCATGAGTGTTTACAGAGTTGCAGTTGTCTGGAAATATGGAGAGTATTCCATCATGCTCCTGACTTAGGCCTTTCAGGTGATGGACAGGCTTTAGGGAGTCAGAGGGTGAGTCATTTTCTGCAGGACACCTGGCCCCTGACCTGTCCTTGGAGCTACATTACTTGTATAGCTACTCCAGTTCAGCTTCTAGTCAGTGGTAACCCTGAGGATGCTGATAGTGGAGCATTCAGGGATGATAATGTCATTCAATGTCAATAAGAGATGGTTAGATTCTCTTTTGTTGGAGATGGTGGTTGCTTGGCATGTGTGGCGCCAGTTCCTTGCCTCTTATCAGCTTTTATGAAGAAGGGTTACTGGACCCAAAACGCTAATTCAGCTTTCTCTCCACAGATGCTGAAAAACTTGCTGAATTTTTCCAGCAATTTCTGTTTTTGTTTTTGATACTGTCCGTTTTATTGCATTTGAACACGGTGCACTTCGGTATCTGAGGAGTCATGAATGGTGCAGAATATTGTGCAATCATCAGTGAGCATCCCCACTTTTGACCTTACAATGGGGGGAAGATCATTTATGAAGCAACTGAAAATGGTTGGGCCTAAGACTGTATGCTGAGGAACTCCTGCAGAGATGCCCTGGAGCTGAGATAACTGATCACCAACAAGCACAACCATCTTCCTATGTGTCAAGTATGACTCCAACCAGCAGAGAGTTTTCTCCTGATTCCTATTGATTCCAGTTTTGTTAGGGATATTTGATGCCACATTGCCAAATACAGCCTTGATGTCAAAGGCTGCCCCTCTCACCTCACCTCTGGAATTCAGCTCTTTTGTCTATTTTTGAACCAAGATTGTAATGAGGCCAGGAGCTGAGTGGCCCTGGTGGAACACAAATTGGATGTCAGTGAGCAGGTTATTGCTAAGCAAGTGCAGCTTGATACCACTGTTGATGGCACCTTCCATCACTTTACTGACGATCAACGGGTGGAGTGGTAGTTGGCCTGGTGAGATCAGTTCTGTTTTTGTGTACTGGACACACCTGGGCGATTTTCTATGCTAGGTCGATAATAATGTTGTAGCTGTACTGGAACAGTTTGACTCAGGGTGTGGCATGTTATAGAGCACTTGTCTTCAGCACTATTACTGGAATGTTATCATGGTCTGTAGACTTTACAGTATCTTTGGCTCTTTCTTGATATCACATGGTGTGCATCAAATTGACTGAAAGCTGCAGTGACTCTAGGGATCATTGGAGGAGGCCGTGATAGATCATCCACTAGGCATTATTGACTGAAAGTTGTTGCAAATGCTTCAGCAACCTTCAACTTAAAAGAAAAGTAAAACTGTGTAGTGCTCACTTGTTGCTTACATAAGGACATGTAACTTTTCAAGAAGCTGGATTTGATACCTTTGTGAAACACACTTTTACCAGTTGTTTTTGTGTTAAAAATAACTGCCCAGCAATAGCTTTTGGATTGGTTTGAAGTTGAAGTTTGTGATAGCTGTGAGGGGCTGATGCAGTTGGACCTGCAAAAGCCTAGAGGCAAGCCAGATTATTCCCTCTCCCTCTGAATGGACAGAAACCAGCAGTAAAACTCTCTGAAAAGAAGAAGTACTAACTCAAGCAAAAACCCAGGTCCAGCTGACCAGCTGCCAAATTGAAGTGTGTCATGGTTGTCAATGCCTGATATAATCAAGAAAAATTAAAAGGACTGTGAGAAAGACACCTTATTCCACCCTTGCAGTTTTAATTCTTGATCCACAGAACTTTTATTTTGCCATTATTTTCCCACCCATGATATTACTGCAAAACACTTTGTCTTGTCTATCCTATTTGTGAATGAATGAGTGTATGTTTGGATTTGGAGGTGGGTACAGTTTAAGGTTGCATGTTAGTGACTAATAATCCATTTTTACAAATGGTTAAAGGAGGGATAAATTTGTTACAACTTTTCTTGGCTGACAGGTTAATTGATAAACCTGGAATGATCTTAGATGTTGGGTAAAATCAGACAAATCCAGTATCATAGTGAAGGAATTGATCATTAAGCATTTGTGATGCCTCATGGAATAGCGGGGCTTAATTGTCAACTCAGTCTTCCCATCAGGGTTGTAACATCATCCATTTTACTTTTTCTCTTGCCCCTATACTTCCATCTATTTGTTTATTACTTGTCATTTGTTGGCTGTTCCCAAACTGCTGTTCCTACTGGTGTTATGTTGCACATAGAAGTGATCCCAGGGAACATATGTTTCCTGCAGTAGCCAGAATCCCTTCTTAACCACAGTATTGAAGGGGAGAGTTGGATCCATTCCACACTGGTGTTTCATTTGCAAATATTGGCATTCTCCACCTGCACAAAGGAAAACAGGCCTCCAAATTCATTCAGATGGACCTCTGACTTAGTCAAATTATTGCCAGGGTACTGAATCCAGAAGATGTGCCCCTATTTCAGGCCTCCATGATTTTTGCTGGGGCGAACAGGTCAGGTTGTACTTTGCACCTCTGTGTTTTATGAAAATGACACTTGCTCAAGTTCATGAGTGGGATGTCCAAAACACAACCTGTACAGTTTGGATGTGTGCTTAAATACCGTTTATTTGGTCTAAATTTACAGGAGTTCTGGGTAAGATAGGATACTCTCTGGACAAGTAATGCACCTTTTCAGATGTATTCACATGACACTCATATGACAGGTATGGGGCCCTTTGAGAGAGGTTAAATATTCTTTATGATTGTGAAAAGTAGACATCTAGGTGTGAATATGTGTAAGAAGTGGATTATCTCATTGGAATTGTCAAGAGAACTGTCATAGGATCTTTCAGGATTTTTAAAACCTACCTTTTAATTATTTGAAAAGAAGTGCCAGCTATCTCAAAAAAAAAAACATGGTGCTTGCTATTTCATTTGTTAACATAACCCTGAGAGTTTCATTATAAGATAAGTACTGTTTTAGTAATTTCACAATCTTTCATCACAGTCAGTTCACACTTTGACAGCTGCATCAGGTTATAAACTATTTGAAGTAGGACTATGAATATTAATACTTGTTTTTATAGGTGACTGCAAGCTAATTGTAGTGAATAAGCTTTTATCGCTGAGAATTTGTTATTTAAATAATGAATTCATTATCAAGCACAAGAACTTTAATTATTCTCAGCATGGATTCTTAAGCCTGTCCATGGTGTATACTGAGTGAGTTGGCATGTAGCGTAGTGGTTGGTTGGCATAAGATGGCACTAAATTGGTATAGAGACTAGAAATAGAGCCACAGGTGTGGATAGCAGTCAGGTTGGCATGAAGGCCATAGGGATTGGATAGAAGGCATGAATTGGCATGGGTTAGTGTAGAAACTGTATGGCCGAAAATTAGATAAAGAGTCTGTGTACCAGGGACGGGAGCTGGGGTGTTGGTGCCTTGCCACAAACTGCCTCAGCAGCCAAACTCTTTCACCATTGGCACATTGAGACCAGTTTTCCAGGAGTCAGGTTTACAGAGCTGGGAATTCCTCTGATTCGAAACTTCCAATTTGCAAGCATAAGTTCAGGCTTAACTGTCTACAAGGAATACTACCATTTACCATGGATGTAGTGGACTCACTTCAACTATCATAGTGCAGTCGTAACCCTTTCTTTGAATTGAGACCAAAATTCTTCACTCTGTTATGTTTCTAGCTCTTTGGAAAGAACATGTAGAACCTCCTTTAAATTGATAGTTTGTTTCTCATTGAGCTTTGTAAAGTTTGAGCTTTAGGAACATCTGTAAAATTTGGGTTCATATGGAATAAATCTATCACACTAATTGTGGTTCAGACTTCAATTTATAGCTGTGACCTGGTTAGGCTTAATTCTACTGTAGAAAGGCATGCATTTATGCAATGCTGTTCACAACCTTGGGACATCTCAAACCATTTTACAGACAATGAAGTGTTTCTCAGATGTGGTCATCGGTGTAATATTGTTTAAAAAAAAACTGCAGCACAATACCCCATAAACACCAATATGATGACAACCATGCAATCTGGGATGGTGGAGGAGGGGAGGGGAGGGTTGTGCTGTTTGTTGAGGAATAAATATTGGTCAGGACGCTGAGGGCAAATTTCATGCTATTGATCAAAATAGTATCCTGGAATCTTTTACGTCTGAGCAGACAGATAGGGCCTTGGTTTAATATCTCATTCAAATGGCATACCTCCAACAGTGTAGCATTCCCCCAGTATTGCACTGGTATATCATCTGGCTATTTGTGCTCAAGTCCTGCAGTTGGACTTAAACCCAGAACCTTATGACTCAGAGATTAGTGTGGGAGTTAGGCATTGTGTGAATCATGGAATTTCCACTATTAAGTGTCATTTTGCAACAAAAAGAAATATTGCCAGATCTTGCTGATTAAGTTAAATGATGAAATACACTTTTTTAACAGTTTTGTGTCAGCTAGTAAGCTAACAAATTGCAATCTTAATTCTACAGCAGAATCATGTTAATTATTTATTGGTAAAGGTTGTGAAGGAGTAAAGCTTAAATGGTGCAATTGTTAATCGAAAAGGAAAGTGGATTCATATGTCATTTTGCTTGACTATCCTGAAAGTCCATAGGGTTCTCCCATTTTACTATAATAATACCTAATCATTTATGTTAGTTTGCCATGGATTTCCTTAAACTTCTGTTAAATTTGTAATGATAGATCAGTTCTGGCTGGGTACTTACTTGAAGTACTAAATGCCCCAAATATAATCAGAACTCCTGGATTCCTTAAATTGGCTTTTTCTGCTCTCCAACCCTACACAATAGCTCCCACAACCCTCTCTCCTTTCACCTCCAAAGCTACTCTTCAGGTATATGCTGTGATTGTACAGAAGGTGGGTTGGAAGCCCATTGAGTTATGGTCTCCAGTGTTAGGAGCCAGGTATGGGAAAATATTAGTGGACAAGGGAAATTAATAGGAAGATTCAGGGATAAAATTATTGACCTTGTTTCGTATTCTTTGAGTAGCTGAGCTCTACGTGGGGCCAGGTATCAGCCAAGGTTTGAAGTGTGGCCCAGCCAAATGTAGTTCATCAGTTCGGTATCCTGGAGGACAATGGATGTAGGAAATTCAGCAGAGAACTCAAGCAGCTTTTTTGAATAGGATTGTGTATATTAAAAAAAATCTCAATCCAAATGACTTTGGTCAGTTTTTTTTAAAAATGCAAACTGCAGTATCGGTCGCTGCGTTTCAAGTTTCTAAACAAACACCACCTCCCACTCAGCAATGAGTATGATCTGCCAAGAAGCAGAAGTACTGAGACGCCATCTATCTCAGAACATAGAAATGTGTGTCTCCACCCAAGCCAGAGAGAAGTTTTAACATCAATAACAGCATTAGTTTGCAAACCCCAATTGTAACCACATTTCCAATTGAGTTTAAAAAAAATTGAAGATGATAAACTGGCCTTAAATGAATACGCTTGCCATTTTTGTAGAATTTCATCCCTGAAGACAAACACTGAAGATAGATTACCTATGACACAATATCTAATATTATTTTAATTGGGTACACCATGCACTAGCTTAAGTATTTAATTAATCAACACATAAGATCCGTTTACCCATTCATTGGAAATCTGTCAAATTAAGCATCAATACAAATGTTTAGTGTCCCATGGAGCACCACTGAGGGAGTGCTATGCTGTATAAAATGCCATTATGCCATTTGTCATATGAAACATGGCTATGTTTGTTCTTAGGTGGACTTAAAAGATGCCATTACAAAGAAGAGCAGGGAGAGTTTTCTCCTGTGTGTGACCAATGTTTATTTCTCAACCAACCTCACTTAAAAATACAGATCAGACAGGACTTTTCCACAGATTTGTGGGCCACAATATCAGGACCAAATAGGGGTCCTGAGCCTACAATCACTGAGTGGGAATGAGATTGCAGTTTTCTGAGCAGCAGCCTCTTATTTGGCCACCTTTTGAGCATGTTATCCAAGTAGGAATGATGAGTAGGATTGTGATATTGCTGGCCCAAAAACACGAGTCTCAATAGGATCACCAAGAGAGCTGGGCACTGCTGAGGCAGCTCATATATGCTCACAATCTGTACCCTGTTGTATCCCTGGGAAAATATCTCAGTCCTAAAATATGTTGGGGCCTCATCACTAAGCATGGTGGCAAGGTAGCTCAGTGGTTAGCATTGCTGCCTCACAGCACCAGGTGACTGTCTGTGTGGAGTTTGCACATTCTCCCTGTGTCTGCGTGAGGTTCCTCTGGGTGCTCTGGTTTCCTCCAACAGCCCAAAGATGTGCAATCTAGATGGATCAGCCATGCTAAATTGCCCATAGTGTTCAGGGATGTGTAGATTAGGTGGGTTATGGGGGGGATGGGTCTGGGTGGGATGCTCTGAGGTCAGTGTGGACTTGTTGGGCTGAAGGACCTGTTTCCACACTGTAGGGATTCTATAATTCTACCCCAACTGGTCAGTGTAGCTCGTGGGAGCTTGCCGTGTGCAGATCATCTCTTGTTTCCTATTACAGCAGTGACTATACTTCATGAGTTAGACAGCAATCGACAAGTGCTCTTGGCTTTAATCCATTCAAGACCTTGAAGGCTTGAAAGGGAAGAAGAGAAAATTATTGTATACATTTTAACACAAGTCAAAAAAGTCAACCTGAATCCCTGACTGCCAAATGTAGATCTTCCCTACAGGTCAACATCAAGTGCTTATTTTGAAAAAACTGATTTCATGGGTTACGTACACTGACAGCTAATGAAAAATATTTGGAAGAAGCCATAAGCATTTTTTGAGCTGTTGTCTGCACAACCCACAACCACTGTTGCAAATTTGTGCTATGAATCACTACGATGTTTTAAATAAAAGTCTTGTAGGGTCTATTCCACACCCAGGTTGCCTGTTGCACAGCGAGAGAGATTCATAACTGCAGTGGGAGAATTGAATTCAGAAAGCAGAACCTGAGGCAACTTTCATCTGGATCCATTAATATTTTAAATGAATCGATATCAGTACTCTGTATTGTTTGTGGCGTGCATATAATTATTTTCAGAATTCAAAAGCTAAAACTAAAGTACAGATTTTTTTTACATTTGCAATGTCTTGAAAATTGTTTTCAAACTTTTTTTTGCCCTCTTCAAAATTTCCAACTGATTATCTGCTCCAAACTTTAGCAACTTCAAGATCAATTGTACAGCCCTTGTTGATTCTCACCTTTATTTTGTTTCCCCTGTGTTCCCTCTGAAGAAATGTTTGACTGCTACACCATCCCAATCCAGGTAGACTAACTGGTGTCAACAATTTCGCCTGCGGGGATGACACTGGACCAACCATATCCTATTACTGTACATTCCAGCAGTTTGATAAGATGTTATGTTAAGAGCCTTATTCAAAAAATTGAGGTGTACAGTACTGAAGGCACTGATCCAGGGTAAAAGACAAATTGGCCAGAAAGGAAAAATGAGAAGGAATGTTAATTTTGGTATCACCTGCAGTAAATGTTAGGACGATTGTGCTTTTGTTTTTGCTCTCACATTGTGGCCAACATTGACAGGACTGCAAATATTGCTCATCCCAGTTGGCCTCAGAATATAATGGTGGCTATTCTTAAAGTGCTGAAGTTCTTCTGATGGTTGATCCCTCTGTGGGGGCTTGGCTGAGAATCACAGCAATGGTAACTGTCCAAGTTAGGATAAAGTTTCAGGTGATGTTCCTTCAACAGATCTGGGGTTCTTGTCTTTCGTAGTAGTGAAGATCACAGGGAAGGAGGTGTGGTCAAAGTAAATTGCCGCAAGTAAGTATCTCGTTGATGCTAAACACCCAGTAATGGAGGGGCTAGAAATTGAATTGAGCAACAAGATCACCGGTTAAGCAGCTTACACCGTCCTGGTTTGATCATCTTGTACCTGCATCCATGTAGACACGTGGTGGGTACTCCATTATAGTCTTGACCTGAACCTTATAGTTAGTGAAGAGCCTTTGAAATGTCTTGCAATAATGTTGACAAAGCTGACCTAGTTCAGCTTTGAGTGTCTTTCCATATAATATTGATGGGAGATTTAATGATGATTTAGCCTTTGAAAGTCAGTAAATGCAAGGTCCTTCTCTGATTGCAGGTTCCCCTTGCCCTGCTATCAATATGACTTTTGTGCTGCTTCGCAATCTAAATCTGGATATTAATATGTCCCATTAGAGGCTGGAATAGCTTGTCAGAGGAGTTGCAAATGGATTTGAACAGTGCAGGATAATTGAAAAAAAAGCCCCAATCTTGACCTAAAACAAAAGAAAGAGCGTGCGAAAATAAAAGAGGGTGGGCTGAAGCAGTAGCACTTTCAGAGAATGGGAACACAGATTGACCTATTACACCAATATGTAGAAATTTCATATGTTATTTAGTCACGCTTTATGGGGATCTCTTGTGAGTTATGAAACAATTGCTCATTGTTCTATACAATTCAACTCAACTGTAGCTATTGTAGTTCAAAATGCGAGTCAGGATCTTCCAAAACTGTCATCTCTCTTCAGAGGAAAATAGTGACACAACCTAACTGAAAAATGTCAATAGATCTACCTGCGCTGATTCCATGACGTGGTCAATATAGTACATGATTTCTTTGTAAAAGATCTATTTTAAGTAACTGTTGGAAGTGCACCCAGTGACATCTTCACTGACATTTCTGTTATCACCATTAAATCAGAGCAAGAGATATGAGGTTGTTTGTGTGGCGTTAACTCGATTTTGCCACGTTTAGTCATTTCCTCTTTCGGCTGCCAAAGAACACAGAAAGATAAACGGACAGAATCTGAGTGTGGGAAATGAGCTGCGGTGACAATCTGCAGGAAAAGTAGGGTCTTATTAAAAGAAATAATGAAGGAAAACAGTCAGTGGATGAGCAGCTTTGTGAGCTGATGTTAACTGATAACGTAGTGCTGCTTCAAATAGTCCTGAACTGTTAAAATGTAACTGGCACCTTGTGAGTCACAAAAGAGGTGGAAAATAGGTACAGTGTTCTTTCCATCACAAATGCAGCATTTAACATGAAACAAATAAAGGTCATCTAAAATTTCTGCTATGCTGGTGCTTACCGTTTGAACAACAATGTTTACAAATCTCCTTTTGAAAATGTTCATAACTTCAGTTGATTTGAATATTCTAAAAGCTGTGCTGTTACATTGAAGGAGCTGGTTTACGCTGTGGGTGGGTGTAGACCAGCAGACTTACCACTCTACAACTCTCACTACTACCTGCAACATCTTTCACACTTGCTGTCACCCAGTCCCTGGCACCACTAACCCTGTGCGCCCATTCATGCTTTTTACTCACTCTCTGGGATATGCACCCAAAAAGTAATAGTTGTGCCACCCTTAATACTTTGCCTGTCTTTCATTCAATGAGGAAAACAACCCTCTAATAGGCAGAAAGACTCAGGATAAGTGGTGGCTGCCCAACATTCAGTTCCTCACCCCATATGTGAAAAGCATTTTGGCTGTGGTTGCCCTGAATGGCTGATTGACCGTGTCCAAACCATTGGCCTGGTACTGGAGACCAACTTTGACTGACTGTTGGCATGCCTTGAGTGAAAGCTATCCTTCTCGATTTGACTGAAAGACATGACAAGTTTCTTTCACGAGTGTCTGTGTTAAATGGCAAGGCAAGACAACAGTAACCTGAGCCTTGTAAAATCTGGCTAAGACTGCAAAGCATGGAAAGGCAAGGCAAGGCAAGGCAAGACAAGACAATGCAAGGCACAGATGTTGTGAACGTCCAAGTATGCTCAGGAATGAACAGTGAGCAAAGAGCCTGGACGTGTAGCCTGATCTATCTAGCTAGGTACATGTCCCTGAGCACAGTGCCCTTGCTTCCTATTACAGGATTAGAGCTAGTACAGACAGAGGTGCAGCATTGAAGTGCAAAAAGCATCCTAAAAGTGAATTGGAGATGCATCATGAGTGTTCATAGATAGTAATGTCTGTGGGTGTTGGGTGTGTGTATCTGATGCATCTGTGGTGTGCTCTGATATGTTGGTTCCTGATGTCCAACATGGAGGTCAATCAGAGCAAGCAGTGAGCTGTATTTACCAGGTACCCGCTCTGGTTTTCACTATGGGTTTTCCTCCATGTTGACCTTGTTTGTCATGTTCTTTAAGATGGGTGGCTGAATATTAATGAAGTGAGTTGTGGCATCAATCTAGGCATTTAACAAGCAATAATCCCATTAATTGGCAACATGCAGCAGCCTAATGTGAATCTTCCTACACTGCTTGTCAAAAGCATAACGATGGCGCAAGATGTCCCCGATGTCGATGGTGGGTGTGTCCAGGACAAGGGGTCACAGTCTGAGGATTGAGGATAGAACATTTAGGTCAGAGGTGAGGAGACATTTCTTCACCCAAAGAGTGGTGAGCCTGTGGATTCATTACCACAGGAAGTAATTGATACCAAAAACTGAATGTATTCAAGAGGCCACTAGATATAGCACTTGGGGCGAATGGGATCAAAAGTTATAGGGAGAAACAGGATTAAGCTGTTGAGTTGGATGATCAGCCATGATCGTGTTGAATGGCGGATCAGGCTTGAAGGGCTGAACGGCCTCCTCCTGCTCCTGTCTTCTGTGTTTCTGTGTCGAGGTGCCTCACTGCACTTTTTGCCCTTTCTGCTGCAAATCTTATCAGAGCCCACATTGCCCAGGCCCCTAGAAGATTTTGCTCATACATTCTAATGTCTTGCTTCAAGTTTGTGGAATTTGAATGTCAGTGAATAGAAGACACACATTGCCCTTAGGCTGAAATGTATTGACCATGACAGGGGCACAGCATACGTTTACAAGCATGATGCTGGGACTAAAAGGGTTAAATCGTGGGGAGAGGCTATATAGACTGGATTTGCATTCCTTAATATAGAAAATGAATGGGCGATCTGACTGAGATGTTTAAAATAATTAATGAAGCTTGCAGCATAGATCATCAGACACTATTTCCTTTTGCTGGGAAAAGTCTAGCATAAGGGTGCATTCCTTAAAATTAGAGAGATCGATCATGACTTCTTTCAACAGATAGTTGTGAAAATCTAGAGCCTTCCTACAAAAAGCAAAAAAAACTGGAGTCAGTTGAACTATTCAGAACAGATTGGTGGACTTTTGTTCACCAAAGGTATTAAGGGCTATAGACAAGATGTGTAAATTGGTTTATCATATAGTTTGCCATGATTTAATTGAATGGTGGGATAGGCGCAAGAGGGTAATTTATCAACTCCTGTTATTGGCTTCCTTGATAGGATAATGCAGAAGCACTAACTAGCATGAGTTTACTATGAAGTGAGAAATATTCTTGAGATTCAGAGGCCTGCCAAGTCACAATCCAGTCAGGCAGTGACAAGGCCACTTTCCCCAAAATCAAGTCACACCAAGCTAGGGCAGATGGCCAAGCAGAGCCTGGCAACTCTTGTCCTCTACAGCACCATGAGGAAGGTTGTGGCTACTGCAGGACAAACCCACCAGAGTCCCTGATTGATGCACTAACCCAGGTCATAGGTGGGTAATATAGTGGCAGTAATATCATGGGATGGAGGGTGCAAAGAGGTTGATGCCAAGGGCTCCCAGTGAGCAATCCTTCCCCTCCACTTCCCGCTGACTTGTGCAACCAGGAGCAATCTTTGATTGAAGTATCACTCCCACTTTAGAGTGATAAACTGGCTACATAGATTCAGCTGCCATGCAAACCTCTGAGTGGAGTGGGAGAAGGCCCTTAAGTGATCATTAACTGGCCACTTAAGGGTCTCAGTTGGCGCTGGATGGTTGAGAGTTCTACCATGGTCCGTCCTTCCCAAAGCATAATTCCAGAGGTTAAGGGATGGTGGCAAGGTTCATATCTATTATGATCTGCCCTAATTACATGTCCTTCCCACATCAAGCTCACCGCGATTGAGAGCAAAATCCTTTATTGGCAATTTGCAAAAATATGCCACTGTGTGAAGTCTTTTGACATAGTTAATCATTTTAATAGTGTAACCAAGCACTTCAAAATATTTTATACAATGAATTGTTTTTTTTTGACGTTAACATTTCTTCATAAAAGGATACTTTTGTTAAGTTTTCAAGAAATATTAGCTTAACAACCAAAGGGAAACAGTATGGCTCTCATGTGAAAGCTGAACCCAGCTCCCCAGCAAAAAAATGGGTGTCAAATACAACGGCACGTGCTGTGATTAAAACAAAATAATGAATTGCAGATGTCAATTATCTATGTTATTTGCAACAAAATGCTTCTAAACTGATTTATTAACAACCATTAAGATTTTCTATGGTGCCCAATCTCTTGTACATTTTTTGATGTTAATATTTTTCCTTTATAAGGAATAATGTTTTTAATTTAGAAATTATTTCATACACTAAGAATTGTTTTGTGTCTTTGTTTAACATTTTGATATAATAAAACATAAAACCGAGAAGTATTTTTTTAATCAGAACGTGAATCCTTATTGCAAATATTAATTGACATCAAATTTGAAAAGATATTAGGCAATTATATCAATTTTTGTAAAGCCAGCAAATTGAATTAGTTCTGAGTGAATTCATGTATACAGTGCAGAAAATGGCCCAACAAACTGTATAAGCGTGAACAACAGTATGTTTTCATGACTGAAGTTGGTCATAATAGTGACAGGGCAGTTATTAAGTAAACTTAAACTAATCCTGAACTAATAAAGCAAATTATATACATTAGGCTGAGCAAGCAAATTAGGCTGTCATCCCTCAGTGGCTATCTTCTGATTTTGAAATGGAGATCATGTTAGCCTGAGGAATAGAAGTAAACAGGTAGAGGGGAAGACAGAGATTACAGAGGAAATGTATGAGAGAGACTTTCACAGACAGTGCAAAATAAAATACGATACGAGAAGAATTAGTAGATGACTACCAAGGATATTGAAATAATTCAACAGAGGCTGGTGTCCTGTCACTAAATCGCCCTTTATTTATATGTAGAGAGTCCTTGACACTGATCCAGCTTCGTCAGAGCCAGGTCTCAGAGTTAGCAGGCTGTCTAACACTCCTGTTTCTATCTGTCAGCCAGGGCTCCCTGATTGGACCAGATTAACAACCCCAATCAGGGAACTCCTTTTCTATGAGGGCCAACGGGCTGACCTCATCACAATCACTACAGATATAAACCATTAAGTGAATGGATTGAAATGGCATCAGAATGCACCAAAGTATAGATGGTTGACATTACCCCAAATTCAGGACCTCATTGATGTGTCTGTAGGAGTGATTCAGATTTACAGAGATAAGTACGAAAGATTTGCAGTTCGAGATAACAAGCATGGGGCTGGACGAACACAGCAGGTCAAGCAGCATCATAGGAGCAGGAAAACTTGACGTTTCGGGCCTAAAGATTTGCAGTTCATCATTGTTATGCTTGGAATGTTATGTAGGCAAGACAACAGGAAGAAAATATTGCAAGTAAACATATGATGTTCTGTTAGATGTGACCTATCTACATTTTATCACCACTTGACAAAACCACTATATTATCAGGAGGTGAGCTGTATAGCTGCTGGTTGGAATTGCACACAGTTAATGAGAGGATCCATATGCTAGTCCTGGCTAATGACAGCATTGAGAAACTTCCAGAGGCAAATACAGAAAACTAATCTCATCCACTCAAATACCATACAAAAGCTATAATTGAGCAATGATTTTGATATATGTCAGGGCAGAAGGGTGCTGTGTTATTGCCATGTCCAAAGTCTGAAATTAACTTAATCTGCTGCATATTATATTTTCTTTCCATCCATAAAGGGTAAACCATGCATCAAGAGTGCTTGGAGGACAACCTTAGGAATTGAGGGAAAAGAAGAAGAAATGTAACAATTGACAGGATGATTGCTCAACTCTTTAATATGACAATGCACAAAGTGTTGTATACTCAGTGGTTCAAAGAAAAGCCTGCTCTGCCTAATCAGTGTTATCTCTAAAGCCATTTGTGTCCATTGTCACCCAGACTGCTACATTAGTACGTTCATGATAAAAATGAGTCCACACACTATCTTCCAAAGAAGCTACAAGTTCTTGATTTGGCCTCTATCATTTTTTGTATGTTGTGTTTGCTGTTTTAATGTATAACGCATGGCATCCTTTTTCTGTTCAGCAGTGGGGATTTTGCAGCTGTGTAGCAAATGTTTTTGTTGCAATAACACTGCAGTTACTGCCAGCCCTTGCCCCCATGCACTGATTGACGACTGCTTTTAGCAACCTGCCACTCTATCCTTTAAGGGGTCTGGCTCAATTGGGTGCCCAAGATATTATCCTGAAACATAGTTACTTGTGCCGTGCCTCCTGATCTCATCCTGCAGCTACTGGTTGCCCATTGATGTTGAGCAACATCCCTGTGGACAGGCAGCAATTTGTCAATAGCCTATTCATAAGAAGCCCACCATTAAGGTCTTCCCTACCTTCCTTGAACTAATTCCTTAGCCAGAATTGAGAACCTCCTGTAAATTGGAGTCCCAGCACTCAACAGCTACAGATACATTGAGAATCAGGGGGCCCCGGTGTGAACATATTTAGGAATGTGTGACTATTCCTCATGAGATGATCCAGTTGCTGCTTTGTGGTTACTGTTGTATGAGGCACTTGGCCTGAAAGGGTTAACTCGAAAACTTTGAAACAATTCAGTCCACAGATACATTAATGACTTTCTGCGAGGAGCTAGTCAGTTTTATGGTTAGTTAATCAGTTCTACGGTTAGTTAATCAGTTCTACGGTCTACAGCCATGTCACTGACCTAATTACTATTTCTCTGGAGGTTAACAGTGTCTCTCACCTAGTGTTAATGTAATTAACCAGTTTTAAGTTAATGTTAAATATTATCTTACTATTAAGCATCAACGGGGCGGCACGGTGGCTCAGTGGCTCAGTGGTTAGCACTGCAGCCTCAGAGCACCAGGTACCCGGGTTCAATTCCAGCCTCAGGTGACTGTGTGGAGTTTGCACATTCTTCCCATGTCTGCGTGGGTTTCCTCCCACAGTCCAAAGATGTGCAGGCTAGGTGGATTGGCCATGCTAAATTGCCCATAGTGTTCAGGGGTGTGTGGGTTATAGGGGGATGGGTCTGGGTGGGATGCTCCAAGGGTCAGTGTGGACTTGTTGGGCCGAAGGGCCTGTTCCCACATTGTAGGAATTCTAATTCTAATTCTAAGTAAAAAAACTGTTTCTTGTTACTCTGCTACGTGCCTTTCCTGCTGAAGAATTACCAGTGACTAATCCTTCAGTATTTAACACTAGTATGCCCTATAGAACAGTATTAGAAGAAGGGTTGGTGGCAGGAAATCGACCCAAAGAGATCCTAGCAGAACCAGATGTCAGTGGCAGGCATCTCTTACAACAGTTAACACATTCTAAAGGGTACAATCCAGAAAATTGTTGTCCTATGTGAGACTAATTGTTCTTGAGGCACAGAGATCCTCTTTTCTAGAGACTTAACTTTTCAACATAAGTGCAAATGTGCTTCCTGTGGATAAACCTTGCTGGCCAACACAGCGCATTTAATCACAAGAATTTCCTGCGTTGTTATCCCTCAGTGGCTACCTTCTGATTCTGAAATGTAGATCATGTTATCCTGAGCTCTCTCTAGCACCCACTTGTCTTGGAAAAATCAAACACTACTCACTTAATTTTCTCAAAAGACTAAAGAAGGTATTTCTTAGTTTTGGGGGAGTTTGCTGAATTGGACTCTTATATCGTAAAAGGTCTTCCTTTCTAAAACCAGAATGTTATATTCCACATCAGCTCTCATAGGAATGTAGGAACAGGAGTCGGCCATTCAGCCTGTCATAACTGTCCTACCATTTAATATGACCACGGCTGACTGAACACTTCAGTGCCTTTTACCCACAAAATCATGATAGCCCTTTGCATCATCGGTGATGAGAAATCCAACAATCTCAACTTTAGTTAAACTCAAATACTGATTTGATTTGATTTGATTTATTATTGTCACATGTACTGAGATACAGTGAAAAGTACTGTTTTGCCTGCTAACCAGATAAATCATATTTCACATAAGAACATCAGGATGATAGAACAGAATGAAGAATATGGTGTTAACAGCTACAAAGAAGGTGCAGAGAAAGGGCAACACTAATGTGAGAGTACCGTTCATAAGTCTGATAACAGCAGGGAAGAAGCTGTTCTTAAATCTGTTGGGGATAAAAGGTACTGCAGATGCTGGAGAATCCGAGATAACAAGCATGGGGCTGGATGAACACAGCAGGTCAAGCAGCATCATAGGAGCAGGAAAACTTGACGTTTCGGGCCTAAACCCTTCATCAGAAAACATTTCTGATGAAGGGTTTAGGCCCGAAACGTCAAGTTTTCCTGCTCCTATGATGCTGCTTG
>JAHRHZ010000051.1:17658134-17676160 GCA_024137785.1 Ginglymostoma cirratum | reverse complement strand
CAGCCCCATGCTTGTTATCTTAAATCTGTTGGTACGTGTTTTCAAACTTTTGTAACTTCTGCCCAATGGAAGAGGGTAGAAGAGAGTATAACTAGCGTGAGGGGGTTTTCAGTAATGTCAGCTGCTTTCCCGAGGCAGCAGGAAGTGTACACAGATTCAATGGAAGGAAGAGATAACAAGCATGGGGCTGGATGAACACAGCAGGTCAAGCAGCATCATAGGAGCAGGAAAACTTGACGTTTCGGATGGAAGGAAGGCTGGTTTTCGTGATGGACTGCGGTACATTCACAATTTCCTGTAATTTCTTGCAGTCTTGAGCAGAGTAGTTGCCATACCAAGCTGTAATGCATCTGGAAAGGATGCTTTCTATGGTGTATCTATAAAAATTGGTAAGCGTCATTGTGGACATGTTGAATTTCATTTGACATCTGAAGAAGTAGAGACTTTGGTAAGCTTCCTTTGGGGTAAAGATTTCCAAAGACTTTCAACCTGATGGAGTAAAAGAATTTTTCCTCATCTCAGTCTTATCAGCATCCCCTTATCTTTAAATTATACCCCTCATTTTTAGACTCCCAAACCAGAGGAAACGTGTGCATCTACCCTGTCTATCCCTTTACATATTTTGATTGTTTCAACGAGATCACCTTCATTCTTTGATACTCTGGAGAATACAGGCTTAGTTTGCCCAATCTCCCTTTGTAGGACAGTTGCAGCATCCCGGGAAAAAAATTGATGAACCTTTGTTGTACTCCCTCATTGGCAACAACGTCTTGCCTGAATTAAGGAAACCAAACTACGCACAGTATCTCAGATGTAGTCTAACCAAGCTCCTGTACAGTTGAAGCAAGACTTCAGTTCTCCTGTATTCAAATCCTCCTTCAATAAAGGCAAACATTCCATTAGCCCTCCTAACAGCTTGCTGCACTTGCATGTGAGCCTTCAGTGACTTATTGACAAGGGCACCTAAAACTATTAAAGCACAGAAAATAGACTGGGTCATTCAGTCTTTCGAACCTGCTCTGTCATTCAATATGATCATAATTGATCATCCAACTTCCTACTTTCTCCTTATACCCTTTGATCCTTTAGCCCTAAGAACTATATCAAACTCCTTCTTGAAAATATTCAGTGTTTTGACCACAGTGCTTTCTGTGGCAGAGAATTCCACGACCTCATGACTCACTGAGTAAAGAACTTTCACCACATCCCAGTCCTAAATGGCCTAACCCATTGTTTTTAAACTCTAACCCCTGACTCTGGATTCCTCAGTCATTGGGAGTGCCCTTCTGTGTTTACCCTGCCTAGTCTTGTTAGAATTTCATAGGGTTCTATGAGATCCCCCCATTCTTCTCAATTCCACTGAATATTGTCCTAACTGATCCTATCTCTCTTTATAGGCCAGTCTTGCCGTCCCAATGTGTGGTAAACCTTTGTTGAACTCCCTCCATAGCCAGAGCATCCTTCCCCAGGATGGAGACCAAAACTGCACACAATACTCCAAGTGTAGTCTCAAGAAGGCCCTTTACAATTGCAGCAAGATATCCCCACTCCTGTACTTGAATCCTCTTGCTAAAAAGGCCAGCATACCATTTTCCTTCTTCATCACCTGCTGTACCTTTGTACATCTACTTTCCAACCTCTTACCTCGCATTCTTTTCCACATTATGTTCCATCTGCCGTGTTCTTGCCTTCTCACTAAGTCTGTTCAAATTGTCCTGAAACCATTTTACATCTTCTTTACAACATATATTCTCCCATAGCTTGCATTATCTGCAAATTTATAAATATTGCATTTGGTTTGCAGCTCCCAATCATTTATATATCTTGTTAAAAGCTGAGGCTCAAGTACAAATCCTTGTGATTCCATGTTAATCACAAATGAGGCAATACGTTTCTTTCCTTAGAAGGTAAAACTGCAAGATAAAACAAGTTAAAATTGGGCCCACTGCTTTTGTTTTTATGTTTTTATTTATACATGTTGCTCAGAATAACATTCCTTCATAATATTGCTTAAGAGCCATTTAAAGCAGCCCACAATATATAAACTTGGAGACTGTAGGCAGAGCTAGAGTCACAAGAGTGTAGTGATTATATCCCTGGACTACACCACTACCAAATTCCACCTTGGCAGCTTTAGAATTTGAATTCAGTTTAAATCACTGGATTTTTAAAACATTTTACTTTTGTCCTTTGGGGAAAGAGACTTGCCATCCTGAGCTGGCTTGTGCCTACATGTGTCTGTCATTCCACACCATGTGTTTGACTCTTAACCGTCCTCTGAAGTGTCTACCAAGCCAGTCAATTGCATTAAACTACTACCACTGATTTAGATAGATACATTAACAATCAATAAATGCGAAATCTCAGCGATACCCACATCTCAACATTGAATATTTGAAAAAAGAATATTTTAAATAGTGAAAAATATATAGTTGTGCTGTACCAGATTGTTACTATCTGCAATTTGGACGTGTGAAAGAAAGAAAGCATACATTTTTGAATTAAGCAAGGTTTATTTGAATACATTGCAAAGACAACTGATATAATATACTTCCTGATATAAGCAAATCATTACTTATCTGATGTGTTATTGTATTCGTGTTTTAAGCTTGTGCTGTGTACCTCTTCCAATTAGTAACAAGTTTCTACTTAATTCAAGGGAAAGAGTAGTTGATGAGGCAATGTATGCATGAATTTTCCACCTCCAGTATTGGTGTTAGCGTGCTTTTACAAATATTGTACAGTAGTTTCTTGATGCCTAATGCCATAGTTCTCATAATACAGGACTGGCAAACCAGAGACCCAAGCTAATTGGGGCATGGGTTCAAATCCCACCAAAGCAACTGGTGACATTTAAATTCAATTCATAAATTTGGAATTGGAAATAAGTCTCAGTAATTATATCATCAGTTGTTGCAAAAGGCTGTCTGGTGCATGTAATGTCCCTTTAGGAAATTAACTGTGCCATTCTACCCATGACACCAACGCAGTTGACTCTTAACTGTTCTCTGAAATGGCCCAGTAAGCTGCTGAGGTCAAAGTCAATTGGGAGTGAACAATAAATGCTGCTTTGCCAGCAACACCCACACATCCCATGAAAAACTGATAGAAAATAATGTTAAACTAGTTATGTATCAAGATGAGCACCATACATCTGTTAGTTCATTTATTGCACATTTGGATGTCTGCACATGCAATGCATATGCTAACGCATGTCTGAATCTACTCAGTATAAAAGATATTGTTTTGGGAATTGTTTGGAAGCAGGGATTGTTCTTAGGATGGTATCAAATGACATTTGTAGCAATGACTGAGTAAAGTGTGAAGAAAAACTGATAATGCTTCTAATGGCCTGTTTGTGATAATTTCTCTTTTGTTTCTCCACAGTAAATGAAATCATACGAAATGACCTCTCAAGTGCCTCTGTTCATGGACATTCATAGTTAAAGTTAGTGTCAAGACCATGAAAAGATCCATAATGATCCACTGTCATTATGAAAATGTTGATCATGTGAAGATCTCAGGCTATGCTGCCTCGAAGGAAAATTGTTTGATGTAAACAAAAAACTGTTATTTCTCTTTCTAGAAATAATTCACTTCAGGTAACAGAACAAAACTGACTTGTTTCGTAATAACTGAATAGTATCAGATGGTGATTAGGCACCACTCCCATTGAACAGTTATTTGGATGAGTTCTCAGTTTCAACAAGAACTGTCTTCCCAAATCATTCCAATAAAATTCACATGAAACATTTAAAGAGTTCCAAAGAATTGATTGATATTATTGTGAAAGAATATGTTGAGTTTTAAAAAATTAGACTTTCTAAAGTATGCAAATATAAGTGCCTTATGTTTACTTTTTGTTACAAAAGATGATTCTTTGTATTGTACTTCTATTAAAAGAATCACAATTTTAGAAATGAATATTAGCACATGCTCTTTGTAGAAATATTTTGTTAGCAAGAAATTTGCAAGAAAACAGGAAATGTGAATTAGTAGGCATATAACAATACTTTTGTTCACTAAGGAGTTCATGCTTAGCTCTTCAGTGGAAGGAGGGTATCCAACAATGTGTGTAACTGTACTGTACATTGCATTTCAGTTCAAAGCAACTTTTTAGTCCATTCAATGACTCCACTAATGGCATAGATCTACCCAAAGAAAATTCCTTATCTCAGCTGCTCAAGTCATAGCTGACCCTAGGTTGCATTGTCATCCCTTTATATTATTTGATTAGAATGAAACCTCTCAAACACAGAGATTCTGAGAGACTCTGAAGATGGCCTTATGGAAATACCATCAGCACCTCCAGAAATATGGGTGTGCAGATCATAGCCAGGTGCTGTCATGACATGGATTGGATTAAAGATTTAAGAAAAACATACAACGAAGTGATTAGATATTTTGATTTTTTTTTTGCTGAATTGTTTGCTTGCTGCTCTCTTGTGTACATTTTCACAAATATGTTGAAACCTGTCATCTTTCACTGGTTGTATTGTTTGTTTTATGTACAATAGACTCAAAAGAATGGGTTAATAATTGTCACTTTTGCAATGCAAATTAGGAGATATTTCACAACAAAAGTAACTTCAGAACCTATGCGCACAAATGTTGAAAGGAAATAAGTGTAAAGTTTCAGAACAATAGTGGAGATAGTCTTTTTTTTTCCCTTGTCCAATAACGAACGTAACTATTAGCAGAACACTCAATGCATAGTTAAGATCTCAGTCCATGCTACTGCATATTAGCTACCAGTGTTTTTACAGCTAGAATAGTAGATGCTTCCTCTCTTACAAGAGTAGAAGCACATTTCCTTACCTTTTGCAATTGTGCCAGCACTTTAGAAAGCACAGTACAATACAGTACGAAGAAATCTGCCTCAGCAGTTATTTTAATTTTATTTTTTAAGAAATTTCATGTCAGGCTTCAACTTCTTGGCTCACTATGCTGTAAAAAGCATTTTACAAACCTTATCTTAAATGCAAACAACTGCTACTGGATTATTGCATTATGGTGTGTTAAATCTTTAAATATTGTGCTCTGGACAGTAGTTGACCAGAGATTTGGTTGTTAAAGTAGAATATCATAACATATAGGTTAACTAGCACTAAAAATTGCTCTTTTAGGTTGTAGTTTCATTGTAGATTAATTCTGATTTCATACAAAAACTATGTTAGTTGTTTCCAGTTTGAGTGCCTTAACCAGTAGTGCCCTCTCTAGGTGTTGCCCAGAAATTACATGGTTGCATTTCTAGATTAATATATCTAATGGATCATGATCTCAGCATCTAATGACGAACTGAAGAAAACAAATGTGTGGTATACAGTCACTCACATAATCTAATCAACAAAGTGAAAACAGATTAATTGCTGTGTTCATGGTGTTGCCTTATCCATTGCCACAAAGCCACCTGAGTAGCTCATTGTGAAGCATTTATAACATGTTGTGGCAAAGTAAACATATAAATAGGGCAAACTCCAGAGGACCCCACTTTCCTGAAGAAGATTCTGCTTCCTAGCTTTGGGGAGTTGAAAAGCAATGCAACCACATCTGCTTATAGATAATGAGAGCTATACCTTCAGTTGTCAGGTCTTTTAATGCCTCTTATTCTTCCCTGATACCTCTGGCTCATTGTAACCTGTTTCCCGCTACCTAAATATCCTTTAGTGCCAGATATATTTGACTGTTTAGGATCAGATTTGTCTCTTATTCACACAGTGGCTTTTGGCAAATAGATGTCAATATAGGTTAGCTTTGAGAAATGCCACTTGTAACTTAAATGAAAAATGGGGAAAGAAACACCAATCATGCTTGAGGAAAATCTCATGGCATGTTCTCCATTGTATTTAAGCTGTTAATGTAGGGTTACTAATTTTGTTTTATAAGATTACTATTACCCCCTAAGCATGTCATATAGAATTATAATGAGAAATGCTGAAATGGTTGTTTCTAGAATTTGTACAGCTGGTTGATTTTATTCTACTATTGCTTTGAAAGCACTGCCAGCTCATCAGAACGGTGCAAGATAATTGCAAAGTTGCTTTTGTTTGCTGGTGTAAACTTGTTATAAAAAAGGCTTTAACAAGGCAGCTTGTTATTGGCAATACAACTGCATTGCATTATAGGTGAATACTTGCGGTTTTCTACACTGCACTAGCCAAACAGGCCCTTGATGAGTTAAGCCCCTTTATGATCTCTCAAAATGGTTAGCTGCCATTTTTCTGACTTTTATTTGTATACTTTTCTTTTTGAATTTGTATTTTTGCTGCATTTTATAGGGAAAAGAATGTCTCTGTTTTCCAGAGCTGTGCCCAGAAAGGAACCAAAGGAGGGGCTGGAGTTCGATTCTACTTTAGAATGTACAATAACATTGTGTCACTGGTTAAAATCTCATGGGCAAAACACACTCCATTCTCTCATTTGTTCAGGAATGGCTGTTAAGTTAAATAGACAAAGTTCCTGTTTTGTGTGTTGTGTCTTTGATGTTTTCCAAAGCTTGGATTTTCCTGTATATTTGTATCAGTGTTTTTTTTTGCATTCTTGCTGTTAGTGTAACCTGTTTCATGGAAGTTATGCAAATATTTTCTACCTGTAATATAAAATAAAAGCACAGTTTGAAATATATAATTGTTCTTCCTTTTCTCACTCTCATATTGATGTTGATGGTGACATTGATTTTCTATGTTTGCAACGTGTCACTTTGTTTACATGTCTTTATTTAAAACTCACCTTTTACAAATAATACCAACAATAAATTGAATTTGCACAGCATCTTTAATGTTAAAATTTCAAGGAGCATTATCAAATAATTTGTCACTAAGTGTCATTAGGCAATTCCACTTCAGCGAGTTAAAGGCTTGAGTAAAAATGCAGTTTTTAAAGCTGCATGGAAGGACGTTTGAGATTCCAGGGTTGGAATTCCAGAATTTAATGCGTAGCCAGTGCAGGGCGCAGCTGCCAATTCTAGAGCAGTTAAAATCAAGGACGCTGAAGGTGTCAGTGTTGTAGGAATACAGAGATTTCAGATGGTTACATGAAGGCTGATGGTGGTTACAGAGATAGGGAGGGATGAGGCCATGGAGTAAATTGAGAACAAGAATGAGAATATTAAAACCGAGCAATTGCAGGTTAAACAGCCTGTCTAATTCAGTCCACATCGGGGTGATAGATGAATGGAATTGATTTGAGTCAGGATACAGGCAGTAGAGGTTTAGATAAGCTAAAGTTTGTGTAGGCTAGAAGTTAGAAAGATGTGCAGGAGAGGTTCAGAATAGTTAAATCTGGACGTAGCAAATTCACGACTAGGCTTTTGACAGAAATTGAACTGAGCCGTGTCAGGATCAGGTTTTGTCAAGGGGTTGAAAATAAGTGATCTTGGTGACGTAACAAATATGTGGTCAGAAGTTCATAAAGAGTTAAATATACCACCAAGGTTGCAAACAATCTGGTTCAGCCTCAGACAGTGCCAGAGCAAGGGATGGAGTCATTGACTGGGATGTGTTGGAGTGACCAAAGACACTAACTTCAATCTTCCCAATATTTCATTGCAAGAAATTTCTGCTTATCCAGTAGTGGATGGCAGATGTAGAGACTGCCAATTTTGAAAGGCATTGTGAGAAGTGGTGGTAAAGTGGTGTCATCAGTGAGTATGTGAATGTAACGTTTTCCGGTTACGTTGCTAAGAAACATAATTTAGGTGAGAAATGGTATCAAGCCAAGGAACGATACCGCGTTACTGTCTAATATTTCTCTAGGAGATAATATCTGGGCTAACGTATTAGTATTGTATATTCCAGTCTATATTCATAAATTCAGTAAAGTCTCTTTAGAATATTCAAGCATTTCTTAAAGGCATTGGTAAAATATTAATAGGTCATACAATAAGAAAAAAATCTGGCAGTTCAAAGAAAAGCAGATATGCACTAGATACCAAGGGAATATCCACAATTTACAACTAATGTTCCATCTTATGTAAACCACAGTGTTTTGATTTCTGTTTGAGGGGTGGTAGTGGTAATATCAATGGTATCAGAATATTGGGACATAGATTCGAATCCCACCAGGTCACATGGCAAAATTTGAATTGAATGATAAAACATATGGAATAAGAAACTAGCCTAATAGCAACTGCGTAACCTCTGTTGATTTTCCTTTAAAAAAATTGGATTTACTTATGCCCTTTAGGGAGAAAAAAAGCAGCCATTTTTGTGTGGTCTGATTTACACATGACTCTAGACTCACAACAATGTGATTGTTTCTTAACTGCCGTCTGGCCAATTAGGAATGGGTAATAAATGCTGGCATGGTCAGCAATGCCCACTTACAATAATTAATATCTTTGCAGAAGAATGTCATAAAATTAAATTCATGCAAAAGTCCAGGTATCAATTATCATCTGAAATTTCATTTTACTTATTCATTTAAATTTTTTTTAGCCAAATATGAATAATATATCCATTCATACTCAAATTGTTTGCAACACTGCAATTAAAATTATCTACAGATATCCCCAAAAAATTAAACAAGACAATCTTCAAACATAAACGCAACATCAAAATTCTGTAATACTTTGGTCAATATGTTTTATTTCCTCTTTTGCCATTTGTTTCAAACTCCAATAATTATTAACCCTATTAGCCCTAGAGCAGGTAATCTGATGTAACATGGTTTATTCTAAAGGAAAAGGGATACTAGTGAATGATTTTACTTGTCTTTCCATGTCTTAGTACACAGATTAATACACATGCACATACAAATTTTTGTAGGAGCAACACCCATTTGTAGGTAGGACAGTTGTTATTTAACATGTATCACTTTTGTAAAGCTTTTTTTTTGTCGAACCTTTCTCATGCATTTATGTACGATCCAATAGTGTAAATCCCACAGTGAAAGTATCATCACAAAGAAGCAGCTCTAGAGAGAGATGTCAAGGTTTGTCCTGAGCAGCTGTGTGACGCTGGATTCTGTGCTCCACGGGCTGCTCTCCAAGATGCACACCAAGACAAACATCAACTGCTCCTGGAGGACTATCAACTCAATGAACAATGCTGTTTGGTCTACCGAAAACCTGTTGGTCTTTCAGTGCAAAGAGTTGATTTTGACTGAATGTTGCAAACTGGCACATTCCAATTCCAGGACTATGTGCTGAAGGAGGCATTAGAACGTGGAGCATCTGCCACCAAGGCACAGTGGGGAAAGACCACAGTGTAAGGTCTTTCTGCCAGAATATAGCGACAATCTATTACATTTTAAGATACTCTTGTAGCCTTAATGAGAATGTAAATAGTTTCCTTCCATGTTTAGAAAATGCCTCTGGATTGAAACTCTAATGACAAATGCCAAAACTCCTTCTGCAAAGTCTGTACAGAACTGTTTTGCATTATTCTTATAGGTAATTTATAAATAAAGTATATTTTTGAAATAAAATAAAATCATCATATATGCCTCCTGTTTCTCTCATCCCCAAACAAACCAGGACTATCAAACTCTTTTCCAAGACATTAATGCCCTTAACACTAACGTAATTTTAATAACCTGACGAACCATTACGTTTAGGGAACACAAATCTAGGCACAAATAGAAAACACAGTCACTGTTTAAAAAAAAAATTACTGAATAGCAAGACTTATGAGAAACATTATTGTTTTTTACAAATTCCACTCATTGACTACATAACTTTTCTTGGCAATTTCTAATTACACATTCGTGTAAACATTCCATTAGTGCCTCTATTACCTCAAATAAAGTAAGCAAAAAGGAGCATTGAATTCTAAGGATCAGAACAATAAAAGAAAACATTGTGTTTCAAAAGGGAATTAATCGCAACCATTTAGAAATAACAAATTACCTACCCATGCCAATTGACCAATTTATTTAACGAGGAACAATTGTATTTAAAAATATATAATTTTACATTTCTTTAGAACTTATTGCCAACTTATGCTGATACCAAGGAAGCCCATTAAATAAAACCCATTGATGAAATATACCCTTTCACATTTTGAATCAAAAGCAAACATGTATTTCGTTGTCTGGTTGCTTCAGTCTGATCCCTGCTGACATGTCCTCGAATATTTTGTCCCTCTGTGGAAGAAAGTATAGAGTCTTTGCTTAAAGATTTCAAACAGCAGTGCCAAGATTTGCTCACCGTGTGCGTGTGGAACTGAAGACAAATTCAAGTGGGACAGTAAGTTGGAAGTCAGTGCTGCCTTCTAATAAAAAAAATTATGGATGATTTACAATTTCATATTTCAATTCCCTCATATTATTTGGGCCAAGACATGCTCTGTCTGTTACTGAGTGAAGCAAGACACTTTGCAGACAATAATTAAATCAATGTGTGGGATTCATTTTCAAAGCACTGAATACTCAGGAATTCTATTTATTGTGTACAGAGGCATCCTGAAGGATAGATTTTTCCAAATGTAGCTCAGCTGGTTGAATCAAATTAGTTCTGAAGCATTGAGCAAGAAGCGGGAAGTGGTATTCATCAATGTTTGGATCTCATTAGGATTTATCCCTCATTTGGTACTAATTTCTTCATGGGTCATCCCCACCATTTGGTATTGAATGCTACTTTCTCAGAAACCAGTCAGTAAACAGAACACAGAATGCTCATATTGTATTCGAGGGCCACTTATGAGCCGAAATTCAGCACAACTGCAAAATACAGGATACTGTGTGACCCAGAATTTGTAGAAGGAAAGTTATGTCAATAATTAAACAAAAGAAAAAAAGCCTGAGCCTTTAAAGGACATGTTAAAGATCATAGTTGGATTGCAAGCTATACAACTGGAATAAAAGGGTTTAATGAGATAACAAGGTGTAGAGCTGGATGAACACAGCAGGCCAAGCAGTACCAGAAGAGCAGGAAGGCTGACGTTTCGGGCCTAGACCCTTAGGCCCGAAACGCCAGCTTTCCTGCTCCTCTGAAGCTGCTTGTCCTGCTGTGTTCATCCAGCTCTACACCTTGTTATCTCAGATTCTCCAGCATCTGCAGTTCCTACTATATCTAAAAGGGGTTAATACCTGGTTTACTAATAGCCAGAGTTCATCATCCGTGATGTCAGTTAATGTCCCATCACTTGGAAGCGGGATCTGAGGGAAGAAGATTGTAATGGAGTCCTGTTGAACCATGATTCTATAAATAATGTAAATAGTTAATAAAAGTTCATTAGTATGGTGTCCATACTGCCCTCCCTTTTCCAGAGCCCAGTCAAAGAGGCAAAGCATGGCTTCCCAAACCACCCCAAGAGTATTGTGAAATGAGATTTTGTGTTTGTAAGTTCCATGGATGCCATGGAGCTCGGACTTATTTCTGACAACTGCTTGCATTTCTAGTTGGTGAGCAAGGCATAATGTTCTCTGAACCCCAATTGTCACTGTTAAAAAAAAATCCTGTGAGTGGGGAATTTGTCTTCAGCAAAATCCTGCCTTTTAAGCAACTCCACCCCCTGTACCCAAACCCTCCCATACAAACAGCTGTCCCACTTCTACACAGTCTCCACAACAACTCATATCCTCCAAATTTTCACCCAAGAATCATGCAAAGTCTGAATGGGGTCACAATGGAATGAGGTTTGTGAAGCACTCAGGTAAATAATACACCTTGTTTAATCGGAAACGATTGCTTCAAAAAATATTTATATTTTCCAAAATCACCTGTAACAGTGCTAATACCAATAGTCTACTTGCGACAGTTTTCACTCTTTTATTGTATGACATCAGCTTGAAATGCATCAACAAAGTCTAAACGAGTTCCTCTCCAACCTAATTGAGGCAATGATGCACAATAAACTGTGTGTTTGTTTAGGGATTTGTTATTTGAACAATGGAATGAGACATTCAAAGCCCTTATGTTGAAAACAGAAAATGCCGGGGATACTAAATAGTTGTCCCTGTGTCTGGGAAGGAAGAACAGATGTATATATGTAAATAAATGTAATATGTTTTTTACAAAGGAAGGAGGGTGTTTACAATGAAGGGGCTGTGGTGGCTGAGAACAAAAGGGAAGATCTGCAATAAGGTTGAAGGCAGGAGGAAAGCTACGCCAGGATAATGAATAAGGTCAAATCTAGCCTCACACAAGGTCCACGTAAATTCATGTGTAGTATGGTTAGTTGCGCAATGATCAGGAGATGGAACCATATCCAAACACTCTTTGCCTAGGCCAAACATCATTTACCAACTCTCAGTCCTCTGATCTTACACCATGCAAATGTGTAAAAATGATCGGAGACAGCAGGAACTGCAGATGCTGGAGAATCTGAGATAACAAGGTGCAGAGCTGGATGAACACAGCAGGCCAAGCAGCATCAGAGGAGCAGGAAGGCTGATGTTTCGGGCCTAGACCCTTCTTCAGAAATGGGGGAGGGGAAGGGGGTTCTGAAATAAATAGGGAGAGAGGGGGAGGCGGATAGAAGATGAATAGAGGAGAAGATAGGTGGAGAGGAGACAGACAGGTCAAAGAGGTGGGGATGGAGCCAGTAAAGGTGAGTGTAGCTGGGGATATCAATCGCATCAACCTCTCCACCCCTCTCACCCACTCCAACCTCTTCGCCTCAGAACGTGCAGCCCTCTGCTCCCTCTGCTCCAATCCCAACCTCACCATAAAACCCGCGGAAAAGGGAGGCACAATTGTCGTATGGCGCACTGACCTCTACATCACCGAGGCCAGGTGCCAACTCTCTGACACCTCCTCCTACCACCCACTTGATCATGACCCCACCCCTGACCACCAAACCATCATCTCCCAAACCATCCACAACCTCCTCACCTCCGGTGACCTTCCACCCACAGCCTCCAACCTCATGGTTCCCCAATCCCACACTGCCCGCTTCTATCTCCTTCCCAAAATCCACAAACCTGACTTCCCTGGTCGATTCATTGTGTCCGCCTGCTCCTGCCCCACCAAACTTATCTCCACCTATCTCTACTCCATTGTCTCTCCCTTGGTCCAGGAACTCCCTACCTACGTCCATGACACCACCCATGCCCTCCACCTCCTCCAGAACTTCCAATAACCCGGTCCCCAACACCTCATCTTTACCATGGATGTCCAGTCCCTGTACACCTGCGTTCCCCATACAGATGGCCTAAAAGCCCTCCCCTTCTTCCTGTCCCGCAGGCCCGACCAGTCCCCCTCTACTGACATCCTCATCCGCTTAGCCGAACTCGTCCTCACCCTCAACAACTTCTCTTTTAATTCCTCCCACTTCCTACAGACAAAGGGGGTGGCCATGGGTACCCGCATGGGCCCAAGCTATGCCTCCCTCTTCGTAGGTTATGTGGAACAATCCCTCTTCCGTACCTACACTGGCCCAAAACCCCATGTCTTCCTCTGTTACATTGATGACTGTATCGGCGCTGCCTCGTGCTCCCACAAGGAGCTCGAACAGTTCATCCACTTCACCAACACCTTCCACCCCAACCTGAAGTTCGCCGGGACCATCTCCAATACCTCTCTCTCCTTTCTGGACCTCTCTGTCTCCATCTCTGGCAACCACCTAGAAACCGATATCCATTTCAAGCCCACAGACTCCCACAGCTACCCAGAATACACCTCATTCCCACCCACCTTCCTGCAAAAATGCCATCCCCTATTCCCAATTTCTTTGCCTCCACTGCATCTGCTCCCAGGATGAGGCATTCCACTCCCGTACATCTCAGATGTCTTCCTTTTTCAAGGAACGCAACGTCCCCAGCTCAGTGGTCGAGAACGCCCTCGACCGTGTCTCCCGCATTTCCTGCAACTCATCCCTCACATCCCCTCCCCGCAAAAACAACCAAAACAGAATCCCCATCGTCCTCACGTACCACCACACCAACCTCCGGATCCAACGCATCATCCTCTGACACTTCCGCCATCTGTAATCCGACCCCACCACCAAAGACATCTTTCCCTCCCCACCCTTATCTGTTTTCCGGAGGGACCACTCTCTCTGGGACTCCCTTGTCCGCTCCCCACTCACCTCCAGCCCCACCACACCTGCCACTTTTCCCTGCAACCTCAGGAAGTGCTACACCTGCCCCCACACCTCCCACCTCACCCCCATCCCAGGCCCCAAGAAGACTTTCTACATCAAGCAGATGTTCACCTGCACATCTGCTAACGTGTAATACTGCATCCGCTGTTCCGGTTGTGGCCTCCTCTACATCAGGGAAACCAAGCGGAGGATTGGGGACCGCTTTGCAGAGCACCTACGCTCGGTTCGCAATAAACAACTGCACCTCCCAGTCGCGAACCATTTCAACTCCCCCTCCCATTCCTCAGACAACATGTCCATCCTGGGCCTCCTGCAGTGTCACAACAATGCTACCCAAAGGTTGCAGGAACAGCAACTCGTATTCCGTTTGGGAACCCTGCAGCCCAATGGTATCACTGTGGACTTCGCAAGCTTCAAAATCTCCCCTCCCCCAACCGCATCCTAAAACCAGCCCAGCTCGTCCCCGCCTCCCTAACCTGTCCTTCCTCCCACCTATCTCCTCCTCCCACCCCAAGCCCCACCCCCATCTCCTACCTACTAACCTCATCCCGCCCCCTTGACCTGTCCGTCCTCTCTGGACTGGCCTATGTCCTCCCTATCTCCCCAGCTACACTCACCTTTACTGGGTCTATCCCCACCTCTTTGACTTGTCTGTCTCCTCTCCACCTATCCTCTCCTCTATCCATCTTCTATCCGCCTCCCCCTCTCTCCCTATTTATTTCAGAACCCCCTTCCCCTCCCCTATTTCTGAAGAAGGGTCTAGGCCTGAAACGTCAACCTTCCTGCCCCTCTGATGCTGCTTGGCCTGCTGTGTTCATCCAGCTCCACACCTTGTTATCTAAGAATGATCAGAGTTGGCTTTAGAGTCATAGAGCTGCACAGCCTGGAAACAGACCCTTTGTTCTAACTCATCCATGCAGACCAGATATTCTAAATTAATCTTGTCTCATTTGTCAGCATTTGGCCCATATCCCTTTAAACCCTTCATATTCAAATACCTATCCAGATGTCTTTTAAATGTTGCAATTTTACCAACCTCCACCACTTCCTCTGGCAGCTCATTCCATACACACACCACCCTCTGTGTGAAAAAGTTGCCCCCTAGATCCCTTTTGTATCTTTCTCCTCTCACCTTAAACTTATGCCCTCTAGTTATAGACTCCCCCACCCCAGGGAAAAGACCTTGTCTGTTCACCATATCCATGCCCCTCATAATTTTAAAAACATATGTAAGGTCACCTCTTAGCCTCCCTCACTCCACAGAAAATAGCCCCAGCCTATTCAGCTTCTCCCTGTAGCTTAAACCCTCCAAACACAGCAACACTTTTTTTATTTTTTTTTGTTTTTTTTTTTGTCTTTTTTTAAGAAGAAGGGTCCAGACCCGAAACATCAGCTTTCCTGTTCCTCTGATGCTGCTTGCCCTCCTGTGTTCATCCAGCTGTACGCCAACACCCTTGTAAATCTTTTCTAAACGCTTTCAAGTTTCACAGCGTCCTTCCTATAGCAGGTTGACCAGGACTGCACACAGTATTCCAAAAGTGGCCTAACCAATGCCCTTACTGCTGCAACATGACCTTCCAACTCCTGTATTCACTGCACTGGCCAATAAGGGCAAGCGTTCCAAACGCCAACTATCTTGTCTACCTGGGACTCCACTTTCAAGGAACTATGAACCTGTATTCCAAGGTCTCTTTGTTCAGCAACACTCTCCAGGACCTTACCATTAAGCGTATAAGTTCTGCCTGATTTGCCTTTCCAAAATGCAGCACATCAAATTCATCTAAAGGCCCTGTTCTTCTAAAGTGAGAAACCACCTCCTGCATGTGCACTTTCTAAAAAATATCTGTGCAATAGACTGGGGTCACTGTCAAATAGACTCTTTGCCAAGTGAATATTGTCCCCTATAAAGTAGGCTACTTGCTGCAAGTCCTGCCATATGTCTCACCCTCCTCTGACTACAGACAGACACTTTACAATTCATTCATTATCAACAAGCACTTTGATATTTTAATGGCTGCCTACTGCCAGTCATTTAGAAAACACCAATTAATAAAGCGCAATCCAAGAAGAATCACCATGCACTCACATTCCCTAAGCAGGGGAAAATGGTCAAGCAAGCCAACCTTTGCTGCTTTCACACATTTTTTAAACAGACGGTTCAAAGACAACATAGCAGAGGTCTGGGAATAGACTGTTTGCCTGCCCCCTCCGTCAGTATATTGTGTAGCTGTAGAGAGATCTAAGGAGTCAATAAATAAAAGACTCCCCTAAAGAGAGAATAAAGGATTTATTTTTGATTTTTACATGGATAAACTTGGAATCATCCATCCGGCCTGGCTATATTTTTAAAATGTGGCATGTCACCTATTAACTTTTAAAATTGGCCTTTGGATTTTTCCCAAACCTAACAAGGAATTTCCTTCCCTCACTCCTTATCTTCTCTAATCGTGTTTTGAAAACCGACTCACTGGAAATTATCAGTGAACTGGAAAAGCAGCTGTAAATACACCCATGCACGTTAACTTGATAAGAGATACTTTCTCATAGAAGTATAGCTTCTTTTGTTAATCGTTGTCAAGGAGAATTTCTGGCTGTTAGAGGCATGTAGAACTCCCCACCCTGCCCCCTGTAATTGGCCGGTCCTGACTCTGTCGCCCTCCTATATTCTATAATTATAACATTATATTTGGAGAAGTTCTGGACTCTCTTGTGTAGATTCACCACTCCTTCTAACTGACATTAGCCTAGGGCACTGATACCTTGTGGGAAAGAATGCCCACATGACTTCTTAAGCAGAAGATACCTCCATCTTGATGAACAATAAATAGGTTATTTCATATTATGTAATAGCTAGGCACATTACATCTCAGATACATTATCATATCTCGTGAGACATCATCTCAACCTAACAGTACATTGCAGCTACTAAAACATTTTGTTAAAGCTTTGGTAATGAGCACAGAACCAGGCAGAGACAGATTGGGTCCTCCCAGAACCTGTCCTTTAAATCCTGATGGGTGGAGCCTATACCATGATGTCAGTTAACCCCTTCATATCCTAATTGCCTTATACAACATCCACCCACCACCACACATGGCCCACTTTTCTTTCCCATCCTGTTCCTAATTCTTTCTCAATTAAATTACGTAAGTAAAATGAAACATTGTCTTTCCAATCTCAGAGAAGTGCTTACTTCCTTTCTGCCCTCCATTAGCACCCCTCTATAGATAAACAGGTTGGCAATATCAGGAACAATTGAAGACTCAAGTCAATTTTTTGTAAATTTTATATTTTTCACATTAACTTTATTAGAACTAACTGGATACATATTAAAATACACTTGGAATTTAGCAAAGATATTAACTCATAGTATATTATAAAAGGCATCACTCTCGTATCTTTATCACCTTTGACATATAAGATCGGGCCACAGTGTGGATTCCAGAAGTCTGCATTCTGTCCATTGACATTATGTGCATGTACATTGGCCCTCTGGATGGCTCATTCATTGGTCTCCTTTTCCACTGCCAACTGTGTCTGATCATGAGCTCTTCTTCTATCGTTCCGTTCACTCCAAACAAAGTAAAGGGGCCAACGTGTTTCTGTGCTGGCTCATCGCAAGGTACAGCTGTATATTAAGAGCTCTGTGGTCAGGGCCCTCTGGACTAGACTCAGTGACTCTCTGGGTCTTTTGTCTGACTTTTGGGAAGAGGAGAATGTGAGAGAGAGAAAAGACGAAAGATTGGTATGTAGTTGGGATGGCATGATAAGCCAGACAAAGTTGGAACTTCCATGAAATGAGGGGTTATTTTTTAATTTAGTCTTTCATGGACTGTGGATGTCCACGCTAGGCAAACGTTTATTGCCTATCCCTAATTGCTCTGGCAAAGCTAATGGTGAGCCACCATCTGGAACCGCTGCATCTGTGTGTTTCTGCAGCGCATCTTGTATATAACACACATGACCGACACAGTGCACTAGCGGTGGAAGGAATGAATGTTTAAGGCAATGGTTGGGGTGCTGTTCATATGTACTGCTATA
>JAHRHZ010000051.1:17607971-17658124 GCA_024137785.1 Ginglymostoma cirratum | reverse complement strand
GAATGTTTAAGGCAATGGTTGGGGTGCTGTTCATATGTACTGCTATAACTTGGATGGTGTTGAGTTCTTCAATATTGTTGGAATTGCATGAGGAGCATATTCCATCACACTTAGGCTTCATAGATGGTGGACAGATTTTGGACAGTCCAGAATTGAGTTACTTGCCACAGAATTCCCAACCTCTGACCTTGTGCTGTCACCATTTTTATGTGGCTGGTCCACTTAGGTTTTGGATCAATGGTCCAAATTTCAGTAATGGTAATGCCATTGATTGTCAGGGGGAAATGGTTAGATTCCTTTTATTATTGAAGATGATCATTAACTACCTCTTGCAGCATTTGCCACCTTCTGCCCAAATCTGAATGTCGAACGAACTACTTTCTCATCTGAAGAATTGTGAATGAAACTGAAAACTGTGCAATCATCAGGAAACATCCTCACTTAGAATGATATATTGGAACAAAGATCATCAATGAAGCACACAAAATGGTTAGGCCCAGGACACTTCTCTGTGAAACTCCTTTAATAATTCTCTGAATATATAAGCTATTTGGAAAATCGATTGTCAAAGCTAAAAGTCTGAAAGAGAGGATGCACATGACTATGGGTGGGGAGGATAATATGTTTCTCTCCCTACAGTCATCAAACAACCACTGATGTGTTTGAAATAGTTTCTAACCAATGCTATCTGGAATATATTAGTTATTGCATAATCCGCTGTGGATTCAACAGCTGAGTAATGGAATGGAAACTTGGAAAAAAAGAATGAACCAACAGAGCAAATTTAACCTGTCAATCCCCATCCAATCCTAAGAGATGGAACTGTTGCAAGAGGGAGGTGGCCTGGCCAAGCAACATGTTTTTTCTATTCTCCTTTGAAAAGTAATATGGGTGACAGCAAAATTGAAGAATTAAATAAAAATCACACAATGTGGCTAATAGGCAAAATATGAGGCAGTGAAATGTAAAATTTACTAGATTTTCTCTTTGGCATTGAGAGCCAGAAGTCAGGACTGTTTCTAGGTTTCTGACTGTTTCTGAGATTTTCATAGAAGCCACATTAGCTGGCGTGGAAAATCTTCCATGAAAAATGGTGGGCAGGATCTCCAAGCTATAGGGATAACGGAAGCTTTCCAGGTTGAGGCGACAGACAGTATTGCCAGGCTAAGGGGATGTGGGGACTCTCTCACCAATATTTTATTTTAGTCTGCGACCAAGGAACCACACTGAGGAGCAGGAGCCCTTACCTACTTGAATTATCTTAACCTTTGGATTGTGGTCATTTTTAAAAAATAATTCATTCATGAGATGTGGGCATTGCTGGCTGTGCCAGAAATCACTGTCCATTCCTAGGTGCCCTTGAGAAGGTGATGGTGAGTTCCAATCTTGAACCACTGCAGTCCAAGTGTTGCTGGTAAATCCACAATGCTGTTAGGGACGGAGTTCCAGGATTTTGACCCAGCAACACTGAAGGAATGACAATATTTTTTGAGTCAGAATAGCGTGTGGCTTGGAGGGGAAACGTAGGTGGTAGTGATCCCATATATTTGCTGCCCTTGCTGTAGAACTGAAAGTCATATTTATAGATTATATGAGCTAAGGAACTGTTTTGCCTGGGTGTGCCTCCACATTCCTTAGAAATGCTGATCCCAAGGCACTCATGTGATTCACAACAGCAGCAAATTTTCAAGGGTTACCAGCGTAAATGCGGCTCAGAGACTTATGGGAACAGCTTTTGTAAGGATTGATTTAATTTAAGGGGAGCAGGGTACTGATGCTTATAATTTTATCAGTTACAATAAACTGTAAATATGAACATTTGTAAACATTGGTCATTATCTCCATGAAGATGAGTTCAGGCTGAACTTTAGGACTAGAAACAATGAAATGCAATATTCACCTACCCACAGATTACTAGCCCTCTTCCCAGTGGAAACTGATTTTCCTTATTTACTTTATCAAAACCATGTACGGATTTTAAACATCTCTTTCAAATCTTCACCAAGTACTCCAAAATATCTCAAAAAGCCTCATATATGGTACATGTAATGCATCACAGGTCTGGTAGCTAACCATCATAATTGGAGAGACACAGAAAAAGATAGCGCCAACTAGAGAATGCATATTGGAAGCTAATGTGTGTGTATTGTAGCTCCTCAGCAAGAGGTTACAATATATATCAATAACAACAACTTGTAATTATATAACACAGCTCGCAAAAAAAGTTTGGAAGATGTGTCTGGCTAGCTTCATTGACAAAGACGTGGATACCTTCATAAACATAGTTGAGAAAAGAATGGGGATTCTCTTGCCATCAGATTATGAACACATCTCATGACAGTTTAGGGAATGAGCTTGTCAGGGAGATACAGCAGGTGTACATGCCAGCAAGGTAAAATGCAAAAAAACTATGATCTCAAGCGTTGAGCTTAGGTAGAACACTCCCTCATGATCTCATTATTCCAGTTCTGATTTCCCCCCTTTTCTCTTTCTCAGCTATCAATCTCTCGTGTACTTCTCGTTGTTGCACATTACACAGAAAAGCAATGTTTCGCTACACTTCATTTTTAATTTTCTTCTCGTGGAAAATCTGTGCATTTCACAAACCTTCCTAGCTCATTCACAAGCCTGATACTTTACCTTAGTCTCATGTACACTATGATCACTAGGCTAAAACTATCAAATACTCTCAAATTCAGAAATATGGAAGCTACTTTTTGATCTAAGATTAGTGCTTGTGAATGAATTTTCCATCTTTTCTTATGCTTCTTTGCTTTTACTAATGACTTGACACCATAAAGACGCTTCCATTAGGGCTACCCCTGGTGGCGTATCTAGTAATGGGTGGTGGCTGAATGCATTCGTATTTGCTACTTGGCCTCCCGGGCAGTGTTCTAACTTGTAAGTATAAGCACTTAGTATTGGAGCCCACTGCTGAATGCAGTCAGAAGATATGTGCAGCACTGCCTTGTCCTCTTTCAGCAGATCAAGTAGGGGTTTGTTGTCTGTGATTATCACACATTTTTGTCCAAAAGGTATTGGTGGTACTTCCTGACTCCAAATAAAACCGCCAATCCTTCTTTCTCTATCTGGCCGTATTTATTCTCTGCATTAGCCAAAGTCCTGGATGCATATGTTATTGGGTGTTCCTCTCCATTGGGTCACTATGAGCTAATACCAACCTGATGCCATCTGGGGAGGCATCACTTAGAACATAAGAACTAGGAGCAGGAGTAGGCCATCTGGCCCCTCAAGCCTGCCCTGCCATTTAATAAGATCATGGCTGATCTTTTTGAGACTCAGCTCCACTTACGCGCCCACTTACCATCACCCTTAATTCCTTTACTGCTCAAAAATTCATCTAGCCTTGCCTTAAACACATTCAGTGAGGTAGATTCAACCACTTCACTGGGCAGGCAATTCCACAGATTCACAACCCTTTGGGTGAAGAAGTTCTTCCTGACCTCAGTCCTACATCTGCTTCCCTTTATTTTGAGGCTATGCCCCCTAGACCTAGTCTCACTGCTAGTGGAAACAACCTCCCTGCCTCCATCTTATCTATTCCCTTCATAATCTTATATGTTTCTATAAGATCTTCCCTCATTCTTCTGAATTCCAATGAGTATAATACCAGCCTACTCAGTCTCTTCTCAAAATCCAACGCTCTCAACTCTGGAATCAACCGAGTGAATCTCCTCTGCACCCCCTCCAGTGCTAGTATTTCTCTTCTCGAGTAAGGAGACCAAAACTGCACACAGTACTCCACGTGTGGCCTCACCAGGACCCTATACAGCTGCAGCATAGCCTCCCTGTTTTTAAACTCCATCCCTCTAGCAATGACAGACAAAAGTCTATTCACCTTTTTAATTACCTGCTGCACCTGCAATCCTACTTTTAGTGGTTAATGCACAAGGATACCCAAGTCCCTTTGCACAGCAGCGTGCTGCAAATTTTTTACCATTTAAAACATAGTCCATTTTGCTGTTATTCCTACCAAAATGGATGACCTCGCACTTATCAACAATGTACTCCATCTGCCAGACTTTGTCCACTCACTGAGACTATCTATATCCCCCTGCAGACTTTCAGTGTCTTCTGCACATTTTGCTCTACCACTCATCTTGGTGTCTGCAAATTTTGACACACCACACTTAGTCCCCAACTCCAAATCATCTATGTAAATTGTAAACAATTGTGGTCCCAACTCTGATCCCTGAGGCCACTAGCCAATAGCCACTGACCATCAACAAGAAAAACACCCATTTACCCCTAGTCTTTGTTTTCTACTGGTCAGCCAACCCTCTATCCATGCCAATACATTACCTGTATTACTGTGTAACTTATCTTATGTAGCAGCCTTTGGTGTGGCACTTGTCAAATGCCTTCTGGAAATCCAGATACACCACATCCACAGGTTCCCCATTGTCCACCATGCAAGTAATGTTCTCAAAGAATTCTACCAAATTAGTTAAACATGACCTACCCTTCATGAACCCATGCGGGGTGTTCCCAATGGGACAATTTATGTCCAGATGTCTTGCTACTTCTTCCTTAATGATAGATTCAAGCATTTTTCCTACTACCGAAGTTAAACTAACTGGCCTAAAGTTACCTGCTTTTTGTCTACTTCCTTTTTTAAACAGTTGCGTCACATTGGCTGTTTTCCAATTTGCGGGAACTACCCCAGAGTCCAGTGAATTTTGGTAAATAATTACTAGTACGTTTGCTATTTCCCCCATCACCTCTTTTAGTACCCTGGGATGCATTTCAACAGGGCTAGGGGACTTGTCTACCTGTAGCCCCATTAACTTGCCCAGCACTGCCTCCTTAGCGATAAAAGTGATAGGTCCTCATCTGCTATAACCTTCTTGCCATCAGTTTTCGGCATGTTATTTGTGTCTTCCACTGTGAAGACCGACAAAAATAACTGTTTAATGCCTTGGTTATTTCCTCATTCCCAGTTATTAAATTGGCCTTCTCATCCTCTGAAGGACCAATGTTTACCTTCGCCACTCTTTTACGATTTACATATTTACAGAAACCTTAGCTGCCTGTTTTTATATTCTGAGTTAGTTTGCTCTCAGAATCAATCTTACTTTTCTTTATAACTTTTTTTGTGGCTTTCTGTTGGCCTTCAAAGATTTCCCAGTCTACTAGTTTCCCACTACTCTTTGCTTTTTTGTACGTGTTTTTCTTCAATCTGATACTTTCCTTTATTTCCTTAGACATCCATGGCTGACTATTTCTTTTCCTACAGTTCTTCCTTATCAATGGAATATACTTCTGCTGAGTAGTGTGAAAAATTGTTTTGAAAGTCCTCCGCTGTTCCTCAATTGACCCACCATAAAGTTTTTGCTCCCATTCTACCTTAGCTAACTCCTCCCTCATTCCTTCATAGTCTCCTTTGTTTAAGCACAGGACATTGGTACTGGATTTAACCTTCTCACGCTCCATCTGTATTTTAAATTTGATCATACTGTGATCGCTCCTTCCGAGAGGATCCCTAGCTGTGAGATCATTAATTACTCCTGTCTCATTAGTCGTTTGAGCGGTGGGAGTCCGGAAGGAGGCGCAAGGGCAGCCTGGGAAGGTGAGCTTCTCCTTTTAAAAACTTACCTCATGAATAGGCGGAGTGCACGTTGAGCAGGAGCAGACACGGGACGGTTGAGTAAGTGAGGTAATATATTTGGGCGGTTGCTTTACCCGAAACACTACTAAAGTAGTGTCTCCCACCCATCCTCCTCCTCTAACCAAAACAGGTCTGAGCGCCGATTTGGTAAGTTACTAGTGTTTTCTTCTCCAATAGTCTGTTTTTTACAATTCAGAACAATGGCAATGGATGCAAGGGCAGTTGCATGCTCCTCCTGTAGGATGTGGGAGGTGAGGGTCACCACTAGTGTCCCTGCTGACTTCATCTGTGGGAGGTGCACCCAACTCCAGCTCCTTGGAAACCGGAGCTGGAGCTGGATGAACTTCGGATCATTCGGGAGGCTGAGGGGGTGATTGAGAGGAGTTACAGGGAGGTAGTCACACCTCAGGTACAGGAAAAAAGTAGATGGGTTACAGTCAGGGGACGGAAAGGGAACAGGCAGACAGCGTGGGGATCCCCTGCGGCCGTTCCCCTCAATAACAGGTTTTGGATTCTGTTGAGGGGGACGACTTACCAGGGGTAAGCCATGGGGTACAGGTCTCTGGCGCAGAGTCTGTCCTTGTTGCTCAGAAGGGAAGGGGGAAGAGGAGGAGAGCATTAGTCATTGGGGACTCCATAGTTAGGGGGACAGATAGGAGATTCTGTGGGAACGAGAGAGACTCATGGTTGGTGTGTTGCCTCCCAGGTGCCAGGGTCTGTGATGTCTCGGATCGTGTCTTTGGGGTCCTGAAGGGAGAGGGTGACCAGCCCCAAGTTGTGGTCCACATAGGTACCAATGACATAGGTAGAAAGAGGGACAGGGATATAAGGCAGGATTTCAGGGAGTTAGGGTGGAAGCTGAGAGCTAGAACAAACAGAGTTGTTATCTCTGGTTTGTTACCCGTGCCACGTGATAGCGAGGCAAAGAACAGGGAGAGATATCAGCTGAACACGTGGCTGCAGGGATAGTGCAGGAGGGAGGGTTTCAGGTATATGGATAACTGGGGCTCATTCTGGGGAAGGTGGGACCTCTACAAACAGAACGGTCTTCACTTGAACCAGAGGGGTACTAATATCCTGGGTGGGAAATTTGCTAGTGCTATTCGGGTGGATGTAAACTAGCTCAGCAGGGGCATGGGAACCTGTGGTGTGGTTCCAGTACATAGGATGATGAGAGTAGGGAGGACATGGACAGGATTTCACCATCACAGGAGTGTGCTGGCAGACAGCAAGCTGGTTTGAAGTGTGTCTACTTCAACGCCAGGAGTATCCGGAATAAGGTAGGTGAGCTTGCAGCATGGATAGGTACCTGGGACTTTGACGTTGTGGCCATTTCGGAGACGTGGATAGAGCAGGGTCAGGAATGGATGTTGCAGGTTCCAGGGTTTAGGTCTTTCATAAAGATCAGGGAAGGTGGTAAAAGAGGGGGAGGTGTGGCTTTGTTCGTCAAGGACAGTATAACGGTGGCTGAAAGAACTTTTGAACAGGACTCGTCTACTGAGGTAGTATGGGCTGAGGTCAGAAACAGGAGAGGAGAGGTCACACTGCTGGGAGTTTTTTATAGGTCTCCGCAAAGTTCCAGGGATGTGGAGGAGAGGATCGGCAAAACGATTCTGGGCAGGAGTGAAAGGAACAAAGCGGTCATTATGGGAGACATTAACTTCCCCAACATTGACTGGAAATGCTATAACTCTAGTACGTCGGATGGATCGGTTTTTGTCCAATGTGTGCAGGAGGGTTTCCTGACACAGTATGTCGAAGGGCCGACAAGAGGGGAGGCCACACTGGATCTGGTACTTGGTAATGAACCAGGCCAGGTGTTTGATTTGATGGTAGGTGAGCACTTTGGAGAGAGTGACCATAATTCGGTTATGTTTAGTTTAGCGATGGAAAGGGATAGGAACATGCCACTGGGCAAGAGTTATAGATGGGGGAAAGGCAATTATAATGCGATTAGGTAAGACTTAGGAGGAATAGAATGGGGTAGCAAAATGCAGGGGATGGGGACAATCGAAATGTGGAGCTGGTTTAAGGAACAGATATTGCGTGTCCTTGATAGGTATGTCCCTGTCAGGCAGGGAGGAAGTGATAAGGTAAGGGAACCTTGGTTTACAAAAGAAATTGTATCTCTTGTTAAGCGGAAGAGGGAGGCTTATGTGACATTGAGACGAGATGGTTCAGATGAGGCAATGGAGAGTTACAGATTAGCCAGGAAGGATTTAAAGAGAGAGTTAAGAAGAGCAAGGAGGGGACATGAGCAGTCATTAGCAGGTAGAATTAAGGAAAACCCTAAAGCTTTCTATAGGTATGTGGGGAATAAAAGGATGACTAGGGTAAGAATAGGGCCAGTCAAAGACAGAAGTGGGAAGATGTGTGTGGACCCTGTGGAGATCGGAGAGGTGCTAATCAAATATTTCTCATCTGTTTTCACTCAGGAAAAGGAGAATATTGCAGAGGAGAAGACTGAGATACGGGCTATTAGACTTGAAAGGATTGAGGTTAGTAAGGAGGAGGTGTTATCAATCCTTGAAGGTGTGAAGGTAGCTAAATCCCCTGGGCCCGATGGGATTTTTCCGAGGGTTCTCTGGGAAGCTAGGGAGGAGATGGCGGAGCCTTTGGCCTTGATCTTTGAGTCGTCATTGTCTACAGGTTTAGTACCAGAGGACTGGAGGATTGCAAATGTTGTGCCCTTGTTCAAGGAGGGCAGTAGAGATGACCCAGGTAATTATAGACCAGTGAGCCTTACATCTGTTGTAGGAAAAGTTTTGGAAAGGATTATAAGAGATAGGATTTATAATCATCTAGCAAGCAACAATTTGATTGGAGATAGTCAACATGGATTCGTCAAGGGCAGGTCGTGTCTCACGAACCTCATTGAGTTTTTTGAGAAGGTGACCAAGCATGTGGATGAGGGTAGGGCAGTTGACGTGGTGTACATGGACTTCAGTAAAGCCTTTGATAAGGTTCCACATGGTAGACTATTGGAGAAAATGTGGAGGCATGGGATTGAGGGAGATTTAGCAGTTTGGATTAGAAACTGGCTTTCTGAAAGAAGGCAAAGAGTGGTGGTTGATGGAAAATATTCAGCCTGGAGTCCGGTTACTAGTGGTGTGCCACAAGGATCTGTTTTGGAACTACTGCTGTTTGTCATTTTTATAAATGACTTGGACGCAGACATAGGTGGATGGGTTAGTAAGTTTGCAGATGATACTAAAGTCGGTGGAGTAGTGGACAGTGTGGAAGAATGTTGCAGGTTGCAGGGAGACTTGGATAAACTGCAGAATTGGGCTGAAAGGTGGCAAATGGAGTTCAATGCAGATAAATGCGAGGTGATGCACTTTGGGAAGAATAATAGGAAGGCAGAATACTGGGTCAATGGAAAGATTCTTGGTAGTGTGGATGTGCAGAGGGATCTTGGTGTCCAGGTACATAGATCCCTGAAAGTTGCCACCCAGGTTGATAGTGCTGTTAAGAAGGCATACGGTGTGTTGGGTTTCATTGGTAGAGGGATTGAGTTCCGGAGCTGTGATGTCATGCTGCAACTGTACAAAACGCTAGTGCGGTCTCACTTGGAATATTGCATACAGTTCTGGTCGCCCCATTACCGGACGGATGTGGAAGCATTGGAAAAGGTGCAGAGGAGATTTACCAGGATGTTGCCTGGTCTGGAGCGAAGGTCTTATGAGGAAAGGCTGAGGGTCTTGGGTCTGTTCTCATTAGAGAGAAGAAGGCTAAGAGGGGATTTAATAGAGACCTACAAAATGATCAGAGGAGTAGATAGGGTGGACAGTGAGAGTCTTTTTCCTAGGATGATGACGTCGGCTAGTACGAGGGGGCATAGCTGCAACTTGAGGGGTGATAGATTTAAGACAGATGTCAGAGGCAGGTTCTTTACTCAGAGAGTGGTAAGGGCGTGGAATGCCCTGCCTGCCAATGTAGTTAACTCAGCCACATTAGGGGAATTTAAACAGTCCTTGGATAAGCATATGGATGATGACGGGATAGTGTAGGGGGATGGGCTTAGATTAGTTCACAGGTCGGCGCAACATTGAGGGCCGAAGGGCCTGTTCTGCGTTGTATTGTTCTATGTTCTATTACACAGGGCTAGATCTCGGATAGCTTGCTCCCTCGTAGGTTCCATTACATATTGTTCAAGGAAATTATAGCAGATGCATTCTATGAACCCCACTTCAAGGCTACCATGACCGACCTGGTTTGACCAATGGAAATGTAGATTAAAATTCCCCATGATAATTGCACTACTATTTTTACATGCATTAGCTATTTCTATATTTATTGCCTGCCCCACCACGATGTCATTATTTGGTGGCCTATAGACCACACCTATCAGTGACTTCCTATCCCTGCTATTCCTAATTTCCACCCAAATGGATTCAACGTTTTGTTCAGTAGAACCCATATCATCTCTCACTACCGCCCTGATATCATCCTTAAAAATCAGAGCGACACCACCTTCCTTACCTTCCTGTCTGTCCTTCCAAACAGTTTGATACCCCTGGATATTTAACTCCCAGTCATGACATTTGTCAAAATCAGATCTTTCTTAGGATCATACTGTGCCAAAACCTTAGAGGATGATAGCTGTTTCTTTATTTCACTGAAAGTGAGGGCTTGTCTATGTGACCATTTCCAAGGCTGACCCTTTTTTAGAAGTTGATGCAAAGGTGCCAGGATGGAGGTCAGGTTATGTACAAACTTTCCATATTAATTTACCAGCCCAAGAAATGACCTAAGCTCCTGGACAGACATTGGAGCTGGGGCACCTTTGATTGCCCTCACTTTATCTTCCAATTGATGTAATCTGGTCTTGTCGACTCTGTAGCCCAAGTACATCACTTGCGGTACCTGGAACACACATATTTCCCTTCTTAGGTGTACACCAGCCTTGGAAAAACACCTTAGAACTATATCTATTCTGCAAATTGGACTGGCTTGTTGATTCCTTCACTTTTCAACCTCTGATTTCTGACTCTGCTTTTGCTCGCAAGGTAAATCACACTGAGCTGGGCTTGCAGAATTGTTGCATTGCTTCTTGATCAACTTGCAAGATGGCATTGGCTTCTTTGATAGTCCCTAGACCTTCTTGGAAGACTCCTGAGTGTCTGATTAGGACGTCACTCAGGCAGCCATTTTGTAATTGAAAAATGTTGAGCCAATCTAAGTAAATCCCTTTCAACCAATTTCACCCCATCAGTCTTGGACCTGAGCCTTTTGCTGCAATCACTGGTAACTGAACCAGCAGCTTTTCATAAGAGACTGGAACCAAAGTTGTATCCCTAATCTGTAAAAGCTCCCCGGTATTTGTTCTCAGCCTAGCTGAGGTCTTGTGCAAATTTAAGGGCTGGAGTCCAGGGTGAATTTTGTTAAAGACTGGTTCTGTGATCACTGATACAGCCATGCTGGTATCGACCTCCATGAGATGACCATTTAACCAGATGTTTGTTTTGATTGGTTCTGGTTTAGACATTGCTAAGCAATTTAACTGTTCCAAACCAATGTAGGTGGACTTTTCAGGATATAAGCTGTCCTGTATACCCTCTTGGATAGTGGTCTATGAGTTATCTTACACAATTTAGGTCTAATAGGACTCTTTAGCTGCCTCGAGTCCACATACCGACAGCAACTACAATAGCTTGCTGGTCCGAATCCTGAAGGAAATGTTAACCATCTGGCTGAGGCTTGGCTTTGTTTTGGAGTTTTGCTGTCAGCTGACCTAGAGTCCCTCTGATCAGGATAAGTCTTGAGTGAAGTCATGCAATTGCCTTCACTCAGGTGGTGTTCCTCAAGCTCAGTCATACTGTTAGAGTGTTCACTTCCATCAGAATACGTTGCAACGTATATGCTCCACTTGCTGCATTTTCCAATGATAAAACCAGGCGTAGTGCCTGTTTGAAGTCTGGTTGGGCTTCAGCTATTAGGCATTCTTGCATTATTACATCATTAATCCCACATACCAAATGGTCCCTCAGCCTCTCCTAAAGGCTAGACCAAAGTCACAGGCTTCTGCCAATTGTGTTAACCTAGTCAAAAATCCCAACATGGATTCCCCTGGTTCTCAAACTGTTGAGTAAAATGAATAGCGTCTCAGAATTAAAGAATGCTTGGAGTTGTAATTTTCCTTAATGATGTCCATTAATTCTGGAAAGTCTCTAGTACTTCAGGGAAAGTTAGGGTCCTAATAATGGAAAAAGCTGTGGCTCCACATGCTGTCAGGAGAATTAGTCAGTGCTTTTCATCTGCTGCAATGTCATGTGCCTGGAAATAAATAATGCATTCTTTACACATACTGGACTCAGTCCTCAAGGGCAGGGTTGAACATGCCAAGCTTCTCAAACCCCAACTCAAAGCCAACTATCGCAAGTGAATGTGCTTTATTCTCATCACCATTGAAATAACTCCACAGAGGGTGATATCCTGACACCAAATCATCAGTTATTTACACACGAGCAGTCCTTGACTTCAGTACTGTCTCTTCAGAGTCAGCTCTCAGAGTGTCAGTATCTCTAAGACTCCTGTTTACATCTGTCAGACAGAGCTCCCTGATTGGACCAGGTTAATCAGCCCTAATCATGGAACTCATATTGTATGATGTCCGGCTGGCATGACCACGTTAGAATCACTACAGTCGGCTGCTTATTATCTTTGTATTCATAAAAGATCACAATCTAGTCTGTTAGAAATTTCTTTTTACTGTTACGTATTATGTCTCATTGATCTCACATCAGCGGCTGTATCAGTCCTTTTAATAACAACTCATTTTGGAGTTCAATGTAAAAAATATCCAAAAATATTTCAAGGTTCCAATCCATTGTCACAACATAAATGACTTACTTTTACAATTGTGTCAAATAAGGAAAGTAGGTTTAATATAGAAAAATAGAAACATAAAAATTAGAAGCACGAGTAGGCCATTCGGCCCTTTGAGTCTGCTCTGCCATTCAATATGACCATGGATGATTCCCTATCCTAATGGCATCTTTCCATTTCCCCCCAGTAGGCCTTACTGCTTTAAAATCTAAAAAAAAACTATCTTTTTCTTGAAAATAAATAGTTTAAAAATACTTCGGAGTTGTGATCCATTGTCAAAACATAATTAAATTCTTTATACAATTGGTTCAAGTAAGTGAAGTAGATTTACCACTACCACTATCTCCTCAAAGTCTCTACCTTTATGAATGGCTGACAACTTGGTTAGGTTGAAAGACTGCAGCTTGAGGAAGAAATACTCGGATAATTGCCATACTTGGTTCCTAGTACATCTTTGTTCTGTACTCTGTTGAAGTTGCCCCTGGTATTATTTAAGTTTTGTTGCTCCTAGATGGTCTTAGTTTTCCTCATCTAGTGACAGAGAAGATAATTGTGTTTTTGAAAGAATTGATTTTCTCCTATTGATATTGTAACAAGGTAGACTCATATATGATCTTTCTATTCTTGTTGCTCCTCGTTTGGATAACATCACCATATTATTAAGTTAAACCAAAAAGTATTGTGCTGCTTTGGCACTGCGTCTTCTAGACAGTTGAGTTGGTGGTACCAAGAGTCTGCTTCGAATTCCTGGTGAGTATGGTGTCAAATGTACCAATAATTATAATTTGAAAATTGTTCTGCAGCTAGAAGACAATTGGATAATTCCCAATAAGATCAGTAAGCTTCACATTCAGGAAGGAGAGATAACATTCAGAGTGAGACACAGCCCAAGTGAATACCTAGTTTGGGAATATTGGAGCAGTGTGGAAATTCGGTGCGGTGGGCAAGAGGTGCTTTTTGTTTGCACTTTTGGATCATAGTTTGTAAGATCTTTTTAACAGGATAAATTGAAGCCCTGGATCAAGGTTCAGCACAAAGCAAAGAGTGACATCTCAGGAAAACTGTAAATTCATTGTTTGGTAATAGTTGATAATTTGACTATCTTAGTAGTAGATTACTTTTCAGATAAAGGGTAGAAATATTTACAGATTACAAACTAAAAGATCTATAGGAAATGTTTTAAAAACAAATAAAGAAATAATTATATAAAATAGAGCTGCAGATCAAGGCAAGATGTTCACTGCATGCTGTGGGAGCTGGTGGGCCCTGTCGTAGTTCATAGTCGTCACATTTGTGGCAAGTGTTGGTTGCTTGAGAAACTCTGGCTCAGAATTGATGAGCTTGAGTCTGAGATTCAACTGTGACACATCAGTGAGGGGAAAGGAATCTTGCCACTGTATTTTAGGAGACAGTCACACCCCTTAGTTGGACTACATCAAAATTGGTCTGTGGTCAGTGTCAAGAGAGTGTGACTATGAGTGAGGCAGGTAGAGGTATCCAAGAGGTAGTGCTGAAGGAGCCCCATCCCTGGAGCTTGTCCAGCAGGTTTGAGATTCTTGCTCCCCGTGCGGACGAGAGCAAGAGCTGTAGGGAGGATAAGCGAATTGACCGTAGTACCATTGTACATGGAACCATTCAAGAGTGGAAAGAAAATTAGAAATGTAGTTGTAATCAGGGATTGTAAAGTCGGGGGATAGACTCTGTGCTCTGCGGCCAGATTTAGCATAACTTATCTGAGCTGCAGAGGAACTTGGAGTGGGAGAGGAAAGATCCAGTTGTGGTGGTCCAAGTCAGTATCAATTGATATAGGAAGAAAGAGTAAAGAGATTCTGCTGTGGGAATATTAACAGCTAAATTAAAAAGCAGAACAAAACTGTAACGGTTCTGATTACTACCTGAGCCATGAGCCGATTGGTTACAGGGTGAAAGAGGTAACACATGAATCAAAGGTTGATATGGGAGAAATGGGCTCAAATTCATGGGACATTGGCACCTGAGAAACGTGGGAACTGTTCCAGTGGGATGGGCTCCGCCTGAATCATCCTGGGACAAGAGTCCTGGTGAATCACTTAACTATGGCTGTAGTCAGGGCTTTAAATGAAAAAAATTAGGGGGTGAGGAGGACAATAGGTTCAGATGCACAGGAAGTTATAATATCAAAGTTAAAAGAGAGGTAAAATTGCGAGTCAGTGATGGGTTGATTCCTGCTGGAAAATGAAAGGGACAGGATGTGTGAGTTTCACATTGTACCAAGGAGCCGGAACATCAGTAATCTAGCAAATTTGAAGGCTTTGCATCTTAATACATGAAGCATCCAGAATAAAGTAGATGAACTGATTGTGCAAATCAAGGTAAGTTAATGTGATCTCATAGCCTTTATGGAAGCATGATTACAAGGAGCTCAAAACTGAGAACTTAACATTCAGGGATTTTTGACCTTTCAGAGAGACAGGAGAGATGAAAAAGGTCATCATTAGTAAGAAATGAAATGAGATCAGTTGGGAGAGATGATCGTGGGTCCATTTAGGCAGTGGTTACAAAACTGCAAGAGAAAGACGCTGTTGGTAGGAGCAGTGTACAAGCTCCGAAACAGTAGCTGCTCTGTAAGAAGGTCTATAGATCAACGAAAATAGGAGCATGTTAAAGGAATGGAGTAATAATTATGGGCGACTTTAATCTTCATGCTGATTGGGTTAATCAAATTGGAAAGGATAAGTACAACAACAAATTCTTAGAATGCATAGGGATAGTTTCTTTGAGCAATATGTCATGAAGCCAGCCAGTGAGCAGGCTATCTTGGATATGGTAATAGGTAATGAGGCAAGAACAAAGAACAAAGAAAATTACAGCACAGGAAGAGGCCCTTCGGCCCTCCAAACCTGCGTGATCCAGATCCTCTATCTGAACGTGTCGCCTATTTTCCAAGGATCTGTATCCCTCTGCTCCCTGTCCATTCATGTATCAGTCCAGATACATCTTAAATGATGCTATCGTGCCCGCCTCTACCACCTCCGCTGGCAACGCGTTCCAGGCACCCACCACCCTCTGCGTAAAGAACTTGCCACGCATATCTCCCTTAAACTTTGCCCCTCTCATCCTTGAAATCATGACCCCTAGTAATTGAGTCCCCCACTCTGGGAAAAAGCTTCTTGCTATCCACCCTGTTTATACCTCTCATGATTTTGTAGACCTCAATCAGGACCCCCTCAACCTTTGTCTTTCTAATGTAAATAATCCTAATCTACTCAACCTCTCTTCATAGCTAGCGCCCTCCATACCAGGCAACATCCTGGTGATTCTCCTCTGCACCCTCTCCAAAGCATCCACATCTTTTTGGTAATGTGGCAACCAGAACTGTATGCAGTATTCCAAATGTGGTCGAACCAAAGTCATATACAACTGTAACATGACCTGCCAACTCTTGTACTCAATACCCCATCCGATGGATGAAAGCATGTCGTATGCCTTCTTGACCACTCTATCCACCTGCGTGGCCATCTTCACGGTACAATGGACCTGAACACCCAGATCTCTCTGCGCATCAATTTTCCCCACGGCTTTTCCATTTACTGTATATTTCGCTCTTGAATTGGATCTTCCAAAATGCATCACCTCGCATTTGCCTGGATTGAACTCCATCTGCCATTTCTCCACCCAGTTCTCCAATCTATCTGTATTCTGCCGCATTCTCCGACAGTCCCCTTCGCTGTCTGCTACTCCACCAATCTTAGTGTCATCTGCAAACTTGCTAATCAGACCATCTGTACCTTCCTCCAGATCATGTATGTATATCACAAACAAAAGTGGTCCCAACATGGATCCCTGTGGAACACCGCTGGTCACAGTTCTCCATTTTGAGAAACTCCCTTCCACTACAACTCTCTGTCTCCTGTTGCCCAGCCAGTTCTTTATCCATCTAGCTAGTACACCCTGGACCCCATGCGACTTCACTTTCTCCATCAGCCTACCATGGGGAACCTTATCAAATGCCTTAGTGAAGTCCACGTATATGACATCTACAGCCCTTCCCTCATCTATCAACTTTGACACTTCCTCAAAGAATTCTATCAAGTTGGTAAGACATGACCTTCCCTGCACAAAACCATGCTGCTTATCACTAATGAGTCCATTTTCTTCCAAATTTAAATAGATCCTATCCCTCAGTATCTTCTCCAGCAGCTTCCCCACCACTGAGGTCAGGCTCACCAGTCTATAATTTCCTGGATTATCCTTGCTACCCTTTTTAAACAAGGGGACAACATTAGCAATTCTCCAGTCCTCCGGGACTTCACCCAAGCTCAAGGATGCTGCAAAGATATTTGTTAAGGCCCCAGCTATTTCCTCTCTCGCTTCACTCGGTAACCTGGGATAGATCCCATCCGGATCTGGGGACTTGTCCACCCTGATGCCTTTTAGAATACCCAACACATCCCCTCTCCTTATCCTGACTTGACCTAGAGTAATCAAACATCTATCTCTAACCTCAACATCTGTCATGTCCCTCTCCCAGTGAATACCGACGCAAAGTACTCATTAAGAATCTCACTCATTTTCTCTGACTCCTTGCATAACCTCCGTCCTTTGTCCTTGAGTGGGCCAACCCTTTCTCTAGTTACCCTCTCGCTCCTTATGTATGAATAAAAGGCTTTGGGATTTTCCTTAACCCTGTTTGCTGAAGATATTTCATGACCCCTTTTAGCCCTCTTAATTCCTCATTTCAGATTGGTCCTACTTTCCCGATATTCTTCCAAAGTTTCATCTGTTTTCAGTTTCCTAGACCTTATGTGTGCCTGCTTTTTCCTCTTTGCTAGTCTCACAATTTCACCTGTCATCCATGGTTCCCTAACCTTGCCCTTTCTATCCCTCATTTTCACAGGAACACGTCTGTCCTGCATTCTAATCAACCTCTCTTTAAAAGCCTCCCACATATCAAATGTGGATTTACCCTCAAACAGCTGCTCCCAATCCACATTCCCCAGCTCCTGCAGAATTTTGCTATAGTTGGCCTTCCCCCAGTTCAGCACTCTTCCTTTAGGACCACTCTCGTCTTTGTCCATGAGTATTCTAAAACTTACAGAATTGTGATCACTATTCCCAAAGCAATCCCCTACTGAAACTTCAACCACCTGGTCGGGCTCATTCCCCAACACCAGGTCCTGTATGGCCCCTTCCCAAGTTGGACTATTTACATACTGCTCTAGAAAACCCTCCTGGATGCTCCTTATAAATTCTGCTCCATCTAAACCCCTTACACTAAGTGAATCCCAGTCAATGTTGGGAAAACTAAAATCTCCCATCACCACCATGCTGCTGCTCCTACATGTTTCCATAATCTGTCTACATATTTGTACCTCTATCTCACGCTCACTGTTGGGAGGCCTGTAGTACAGCCCCAACATTGTTACCGCACCCTTCCTATTTCTGAGCTCTGCCCATATTGCCTCACTGCTCGAGTTCTCCATAGTGTCCTCCTTCAGCACAGCTGTGATATCCTCTTTGACCAGTAATGCAACTCCTCCACCCCTTTTACCTCCCTCTCTATCCCGCCTGAAGCATCTATATCCTGGGATATTTACTTGCCAATCTTGCCCCTCCCTCAACCAAGTCTCAGTAATAGCAAAAACATCATACTCCCAGGTACTAATCCAAGCCCTAAGTTCATCTGCCTTACCTACTACGCTTCTCACATTAAAACAAATGAACCTCAGTCCACCTGTCCCTCTGTGTTCATCATCTGCTCTCTGTCTACTCTTCCCCTTAGTCACATTGACTTCATTATCTAGTTCCTTACAGGCTTTAGTTACTACCTTCTTACTGTCCACTAACCTCCTCATTTGGTTCCCATCCCCCTGCCACATTAGTTTAAACCGTCCCCAACAGCATTAGCAAAAGCAGCCCCGAGGACATTGGTTTAATAATTATGTTAAAGTAAAAGATCGCCTAGGAAGTAGTGATCATAACATGATAAAATTTACTATTCAGTTTGAGACTGAGGAACTTAGGTCAGAAACAACTGTATTTAACTTAAATGAAGGGAATTACAATGAAATGAGGACAGAGTTAACTAAAGTGAACTGGGCAAATAGATAAGCAAGAATAATAATGAATAAAACGAGACTGATATTTAAGTGGATAACTCATGACTCTCAGCGAAAATACATCCCAGAAAGGAGAGAAGGTTCTAAGAGTGGTATAAACCAAACATGGCTAACCAAAGAAATTAAGGGTATAAAGTTGAAAGAAAAAGCATACAAGGAGGCCAAAGTCAATGATAGCCCCGAAGACTGGGATAAATTCAGAATCCAGCAAAGGAGAACTAAAAAATCAATAAAGACAGAAAAAATACAAAGGCAAACTAGCAATTTTAAAAACTGATATTGAGAGATTCTTTACATACATAAAAAGTAAGAGAGAGGTCAATATGAACATCGGCTCCTTAGAAACTGATTCTGGGGAGACAGTTTTGCAGAACAAAGAAATAGCAGAGGAGCTAAACAGATATTTTGCATCAGTCTTCATGGTGGAAGATACTTCAAATATTCTATTAATACTGAAGAACATAGGGGAGGAATTAAGTACCATTACCATCACTAGAGAAGTAGTATGAGACAAACTAATAGGCTAAAGGCAGATTATGTCCCCTGGTCCTGATGGCTTGCATCCTAGATCCTAAAAGAGGTAGCTACAGAGATAGTGGATGTAATTTTCCAAAAAGCTTTGAATTCTGGAGAAGCTCTAGAGGACTAGAAAACTGCTAAAGTGACAGGCTTATTCAAAGAGGGAGGGAGGCAAAAACTGGGCTATTATAGGCCAATTAGCTCAACATCTATTATTGGAAAAATATCAGAATCAATTATTCAGCAAATGATAGCAGAATATTTGGAAAATCATAATCTAATCAAGCATGAAAGGACAATCATAGCTGACTAATTTATCAATGGTTTTCAAGGAAATTTCAGTCAGAGTCAAGAGAGGGGAATCTATAGATGAGTTGTATTTGGACTTCCAGAAGGCGCTCCATGAGGTACCTTGCAAAAGGTTAAATCATAAGATAACAGCCTACAGTGTTGGAGGTAGTATATGGTATGGATAGAGAATTGACTCATGGCCAGGAAACAGCAAGTGGAAATAAAGGCTTCTTCTTCGGTGTGGTGACCTATGACCTGTAGGATTCCATAAGGATCAGTGCTGGGACTGAAACTGTTTACAATATACATTACTGACTTGAAGGAAGGTAATGAATATACTGTAGGCACATTTGCAGATGGCACAAAAGCAGGTAGAAAGGCAGGTTGCAAGGGGATGCAAACAGTTTATAGAGAGGTATTTATAAATTAAATAAATATGTGGGCAAAAAATTGGCAGTAGAGTTTAATGTCGGAAAATGTAAAGTTGTTCACTTTGGAAGGGCGAACAAAAGGACAGAGTATTATTTAATTGGAGAAAAACTGCAGAAAGCTGCAACACAAATGGACTTGGAGGTACTTGTGCACAAAGCACAGAAAGCTAGCATACAGGTGCAGCAGGTAATCAGGAAGGCGAATGGAATGTTGGCCCTTATTTCAAGGGAGTTGGAATAGAAGATTAGGGAAGGCTAACTGCAATTGTACAAGGTGAGACTGCATCTGGGGTAAGCCGTTTTGGTCCCCCTACTTAAGGAAAGATATCATTTTACTGGAGATAGTTGAGAGGTTTACTCTGATAATCCCTGACATGGAAGAATTGTCTTATGGGCAAAGGCTGAACAGGTTGGGACTCTGCTCACTGGAGTTTAGAAGAATGTTGTAATCTCATTGAAATGTATCTGATTCTTAAGGGGCTTGACAGGGTAAATGCTGAGAGGATGTTTCCCCTCATTCGAGAGTCTAGGATCAGAGAGCATTATCTCAGAATAGATCATTTCCAATTAAGACTGAGATGAAGAGGAGAACTTCTTCCCTAAGCAGTTGTGAGTCTTTGGAACTCTTTGCCACAGAGAGCTGTGGGGGCAGAGTCCTTGTGTACATTTAAGGCTGTGATAGATTGATTCCTGATCAAAAGGGGAATCAAGGGCTCTCGGGAAAAGGCAGGAAAGTGGGTGGCAGGAATGTTGGATTAACTATGATCCTATTGAATGGCAGAGCAGGCTTGAGAGATGCAATGGATTACTCCTGTTCCTATTTCTTATGATCTTATGGTCCATAGAACCTGTGAAATCTGTGGTATCTTTTGAGCTCTCAGCCAAAAAGAATTGTCAGGTACCAACATAGTTCATTTTGAGTTTTGTTTTTCTCCTTGGGTTCAGTATACAATCTTCTGAGACCTAAGAGTCTTCCTCTTGTTGAGTAACTTTATGTTGATCTCTGGCTTCTAAGCTGGTTGGGATTCTTCAACATGCTGTAGAATTTTTAGACTAAAGCATGTGTTTCTGCTCGATAGTGTCGGTTTCTGTTGATGTACCCCTGTTTCTCATGGCATTAGTCTCTACACCAAGAAGTTGTCACAGCATTTCTTCAATTTTGAGCAGCTTCATGTTTGTGCCATGCAGTTCTTTGTCAGATCTTTATGGGTTTTTAATGCCAATTTTAACAGTTGTACTTTTGTTCTCTTTAACCAAGGGATTTTCTCAGTTCATAGAGTAATACATCACAGTGTCATTTGAAATTAGTTAGAAACCATTAATCTGTGTGATTTCTATCTACTTAAATAAATCACTTATTCCCCCAAAAAACAATCCATTCCTGTCTTCTAAAGCTGTCACGTCATATATAATGATTTATGTTCTAATGAATGGATGCTTTGAATTTTTCTGGATATTCTTCAGAAAGTACTTTCCTTAAGGTGTTAACTTCTTTGTATGCATAAGTATCATTCGTTCTGTTGCTCATTAGTGTTCTTTTTACTCTTGCACATTGTCTGGAAACTCTCACTTTCTTACGTAAGTTGCATTGGCAAAATAAAGCTGGAGCCTGACCTCATCCATTATTATGATTTTAGGGTCCAATATTATGGGTGAGATTGTGGAGGACTTGGAAGTCCATGGTAAAATAAGGCTGAGGCAGCATGGCTTTGTCAAGGGGAGGTTTGGAATATTGTGAACAGTTTTGGACCCCACATGTAAGAATGGTATTTGAGTGGGTCCAGAGGAATTTTGCAAGAATAATCCTGGTGATGAAAGGCTTGCATTACGAGGAGTGGTTGAGAATTCTGGGTCTGTACTTGGTAGAGTTTAGAAGCATGAGGGGAGAGAATCTGATTGAAATTACAGAATACTGAGATGTCTGGATAAAGTGGACTTGGCGAAGATGTTTCGACTAGTAGGAGAGACTATGACCCGAGGGCACAGCCTCTCTCAGAAGAGACAACCCTTTAGAAATGAGATGAAGAAGAATTCCTTCAGCCAAAGGGTGGTTAATCTGTGGAACTCATTGCCACAAAGGGCTATAGAGACCAAGTTATTCAGTATTTTTCAGACAGAGATAGATATGTTCTTGATTGGCACGGGAATCAAGGGTTAAGGGAGAAGGCAGGAGAACAGGGTATGTTCAAATGGCAAAACAGACTGGATGAGCCAAATGCACTCATTCTGCTCATTGTTACTGTTTATGTATTTTTTTAAACTCCACATCTGGAACAGTAATTTCTGGTATCAAAGGATTTAAAGACACTTTGTGTTGGTCTATTATGTGACGTTTTGGTGTTTTCATACCTTAGAAGGTTAACGAAGGCTAGTGAACTTTTTGAGCTAGGCTGGTTTTCAGGTCTTATTATTCTTTTGCACTGTTTTTGAATCCTGTCTTTTACCACTGTTCGGTATCTCCTTTCATTGTAGGATCCTTTTCTGGTGACATATCTGAATGCGATTAATCAGAATTTCTGATGACACTTCTGTCTTAAATTTGTTCTGACTGTCGGAATTTTGTGATTCTGGTGATTTACAGTGGCTTAAGATCATTAATAAAGTTGTCAGCAGGTTCTCGAAGAAGCCATGTTTATCTCTTAAATCTTGCTGTCTCTGTTATACTATGGGTCCTTGATGTAAAGTAATTGTCAAATTCTCTTACAATATTATTTGTCTCTTCTCTTCCATTCTGTCATTTTAAGATATAATTTACAGTGACTAAAGGAGATATTCATGGGTTTTTAATGCCATTTTTTGATTGCAGTTATTTAATGGTGAGGTCACAAGTATACACAAAAACCTAAGCGCATTTATAAACCCCAAAGCAATCAGCAATTCATAGTCACATCTGTAATTCAGCTCAACAGTTAATTCGTACAATATACGTGCTAACAAGTGGTCTGGACGCCACACTTTCTCATGTTGTTTAGCAGTTAAAATGGCCTGTTTCTTTCATGCTGTTTCTTGAATGTTCCTTATGGGAAATCCAGGTTATAATTTTCCTGGCAAACAATCCTCACACAACCAAGGCCACAAAAAATTGATTAGCTCTCATTCATCTCATTGACTTGTGGATCTTGCTGTGTACAAAGCAACTTTGTCTCATTTCCTTACTTAGCAGTAAAGGCTCCATCTCAATGAATGGGCAGCATTTTGGAGCAGCTTGAAAATGTGGGAAAGTTCAATTTAATGTAAGTTCTCCCTTGCTTGCAAACCACAAAACACGAACCAAATGATAAATTGTGTATAATTCAGGATGTGATTCAATTACATATTGCTTTTGAGACTGTTTTGCACCTGTGAAAGGCGTGATTGATATTTATTTGGACCTTTGATGAGAAGGTTCCTGGTAAATTTAACATTAACTGCTCATTACTACATGTCCTTGAGATGGTGGTCTTACTCTACCACTGGAGTCCATGCAGTGCAAGTACTCTGAGAGGTAAGGAGTGAGGGGATGGACGCAGGTTCAGCTACAACAGTTAAAAGACGTTTGAATAAGTTCATGAATAAGAACCATTTGGCGGGATATGAGCCAAGCCCAGGAAGGTGGGATAGTTTAGTTTGGGATTACGGTTGGGCCAAAGGATCTATGCTATATGACTCTATGACTCTTTATCACTCATGTCAATTCAGGTAGTTATAAGACTAGGAGGGTAAAACCATGAAATTAAACACAATGTATTGTTTTGTTGCTAAAAATAAGCCACATCATTTAAAACTGTGTTGTCTAATTGTCCAACAAATCAAATCAATCAGCATTTAAATGTGTTTAAATTCTTAAGAGTGCCAATGTGACATCCATCTGCAGTGTTTTATGGCAGTGGTAGTGTCCCCTATGCCTGGGTCAAAGACTCCAGTTTCAAGTCTCACCTACCCCAGAGGTTATATAATCACAGAACTGTTATGGCACAGAGGGGGGCCATTCAGCCCATTGTGCTTGTACTTGTTCTATTCCATAGCGTCAATCTCCTGCCCTTTCCCCATATCCCTGCCTAATATTTCTGTTAAGATAATCATCTAATGCCTTCTTGAATGCCTCATTTAAATCTGGCTCCATAACATTTCCCTGCAGTGCATTCTATACCTTTCTCCCACGTATGAAAAAAAAATCTTTTGACATCACCCTCCTTTGTGCGAAAAGAGTTTCTCCATATCTATTCCGTCCAGCTGCTCATGATTTTGAAAACCTCTATCAAATCTCCTCTCAGCCTTCTTCTCTCCAAGGACAACAGCCCCAACTTCTTCAATCTGTCCTCATTACTGAAGTTTCTCATTCCTGGAACCATTCTCGTAAATTGCTTTCTCATTCTAATGTATTCACATCTGTGCACAACACTCCAGTTGATGTCTGACAAGTATCTTGTACAAGTTCAACATCACTTGCCTGCTGTTGTACCCTGTGCCCTTATTAATGAAGCTGAAAATATTGCATGTGTTCTTCATGCTCTTTCCACCTGTCCTACCACCTTTAATGACCCTTACACATGTACTTCCAGGCCCTTCTGTTCCTGCACCCCCTTTAGGATTTTACTCCCTATTTGTATTGACATTTAATGTTCTTCCAAACAAATTGCATCATCTCACAATTCTCTGCATGTAACCTCATCTGCTACCTTTCCACCCACTCCACCAACCTGCCCTTCTGGAGTTCCACACTCTCTTCCTCACAGTTTACAATTCTGCCAAGTTTTGCGTCATCTGCAAACTTTGAAATTGTCCCCTTCACACCAAGATCTGGATCATTAATATATATCAGGAAAAATAAACGCTCTGATACGGATCCCTAGGGATCTCCACTATGAACCTTCCTCCAGCCTGAAAACTATCTAGTGACTATTACTCCTTGTTTCCTATCAATGAGATAATTTTGTATCCACATTGCTACTGTCCATTTTATACCAGACCTAAAACATTTTTCACAAGTCTATTGTGTGGCATTGGATTAAACACCTTCTGGAAATCCATATATACCATATCATCAGCCTTACCGTCATCAACACATTCTGTTACCTCTTCAAAAAATTCAAGCAAGTTAGTCAAACATGATTTTCCCTCTAGAAATATGAGCTGACTTTTCCTAATCAACCCACCTTCTTCCTTGTGATTGCTACTTATATCCTGATTAACTGTTTCTAGAAGACTCCCCACAACTGAAGTTAAATTGTTGGATCTGCAATTACTGAATTTATCCTTCCAACCTTTCTTGAATAAGGCCGTAATATTTGCAATTCTCCAGTCTTCCAGCACCTCACCAGAGCCCAGGGAAGACTGACAGATTATGATCAATGTCTCCACAATTTGTTTTCTCACTTCTTTCAATACACTTGGATGCATCTTATCCAGTCCCAATGCTTTTTCAACTTTAAGTGCCAACATCTATCTAAGATGTTTTCCTTTTTAATCTTGAACCCCTCCAGTGAGAATTGTTACCAACTAGTTTCTCTCCAGCACATGGAAGCATCTGAAATTGCATAAAAGGGAAGCAAGATTACATAATAATGTGCCCTGCTAAACATTTTCAGTAATAATTTGAAAGTTGTTGGTACTGTTTATTGGTGAAGGCAGTTTCCAGGGTGATGTCAATCACAATATCATTGATTTCATGTCGACATGTCAATATCCAAAATGAGCTGTCAGGTTTTCTTTCCTATTTCAGTTTCAGAAGTGCTATTAGTAATGACCTGATTACTGTATTAAGAAGGTATTTTCTGTTGGTAAGGAAATTTTTCTGCACATTTTTCTTACTAATTTTAAATCTGCATTTGTTCTTTTGGAGGACATTTACATGCAGGTTGAACCATTTAAATCATCAAATAATTTAGCTCAGAAAAGGCCATTTTGTGCTTATGGTAGCTCTCTGGGACCGCTGTCCCATTAATCAAACACTTCTGCTCTTTCTAAGAGCACTACAACTTTTTTTCCAAGGATTTATCTTAATCACTTTTGAAATTTACTTTTGAACTGGTTTCCACCTACCATTCAGGCAGTGCATTGAAGATTATTACAATCCACATACAAAATACGAAATTTTTATCTCCCACACCTGCCTCACTCTCTGCCACCGGGTTTTTTAAATCTTTATCCTTTGGATGCTGGTCCTCCAGGAAACAATTTCTCCTTATTTAATCTGCAAAAACCCTTCATAATTTTCTACTCTAGCCTCCAGTTTGTCTGTCCACACTGTCATGTATATTTCGATACTAGGTCTTTCAACCCACTAATTCTCTTAAATAAAAACCATTCTGAGGAAGGATCACTGGACCCGAAATGTTAACCGTGATTTTTTTTCTTCACATATGCCACCAGACCTGCTGAGCTTTTCCAGCTTCTGTTTTTGCACTAATTATCTTGACTTGGGACATACCACAAAGAGGTCACAGCACAGAAACAGGCTATTCAGTGCATTTTATCTATGCTAGCTGATTAAATTAGCTGCACATTCTATTCAGACTTCCCAGCAACAGGTTCATAGCCTTGCAGGCAGAAGATACAGAAGCCTGAACAGACGCACGAGCAGATTCAGGAACAGCTTCTTTCTGGCTGTTATCAGATTGCTGAATGGACTGTAGCCTCAAATAATGTAACCTGCAATGTAACCTGTATGCACTTAAGTCTTTTTGATCTGTACATTATTTGCTTGCTGTGATCTGCCTGTATTGTTTGTGAACAACGCTTTTCACTGTATTTCAGTGCACTTGACAAGAAATCAATCAAATCAAATCAAAATGCTCCAGATGCAGATTCAGATTCTTTTTAAGTAAGTTGAAAGTTTCCACCTCAATCACCAAACTGAGCAGTGAATTCCAGACACCCACCAGCCTCTGTGTGAAAATGCTGTCCCTCATGTTCTTTTTGATCTTTCTACCAATCACCTTAACTCCGTGCCCTTTCATTCTTGAATTCTCTGCCAAGGAAAACTGGTCTTCCTGCTGCACTCTATCCCAGCCACTCATTATTTTGTGCACCTCAATTAAGTTACCCATTAGGTTCTTCACTTTGATTGCCATTCCCAAATGCACAGCTTCACAATTCTCCAGCTTAAACCCTATTTGCCATTTATCCATCCCATCAACTGAACGGTTAACATCATCTTGCACTCGAAAGCCATTTTCTTCGCTATCAACTATAAGGCCAAATTTTGTGTTACCTGCAAATTAACCAATCATGCCTCCAACATTTATGTCTAAGTAATTAAATATATAGTAAAAGCAGGGGGCCTAACATGGAGCCTGTGGCATACCATTGGGAAGCTGTTGCCATTGTCAAAAACACCTGTTAGTCATTACCTTTTGTCTTTTGTCATTCAGCCAACTTTGTATCCAAATCATCACATTCCTCTTTATCCCGTGGAATTTAATTTTTCTGACAAGTCTACCATGTGGGCCTTTTTTTTCATGTCCCTGACTTAAATCCATGTAGACAACATCTATTGTACTACCCTCATCAATTTTCCTTGATACTTCCTCAACAAAATCCAATTTATTTAGTAAGACAAAATCTTCCCTTAACAAAACTATGCTGACTATCATTGCTTAATCTGTGTGTTTCCAAGTAACAGTTAATCTTATTTCTCAATATTGATTCTAGCAATTTGCCCACCACTGAAGACAGACTGACTAGCCTGTAATTATTTGGCCTATCCTTCACATTCTTATTTCCAGACCTCCACTCCTCATGCACCTTGCCTGTATTTAGTCACAAATAGAAAATGAACCTCAGAGCATCTGTTATTTCCTCCTTGACTTCCTTTAACAACCCAAGATACAATTCATCCCACCCTAGTGATTTAATCATCTTCGAGGAGGACTGTCCCTCAGTACTTCTCATTCTGCTTCTTTTATTTAAGATTTCACACTCTTCTTTGACTGTAATGTGTGCATCAGTCCTCTAATTTGTGAAGACCAAGACAAAGTACTCATTAAAAAACCCAACCCACATCTTCCACATTCAAGTTGCCAACTTTTCCTTAATGTTCCCTTTTCCTTAAAGTTCCCTTGCTCTTTATATTTTGATAAAATATCTTTGCATTTTTCTTAATATAATCAGCCAATATTTTTCTCTCTTAGCTTTCGCAATTTCATTTATTACTCCATCCCTATACTTTTTATATTCCTTGAGGCTTCATAAAGTATTACTTTTTTTTGAGATTGTCTTAAGCTCTATTTTCCTGCTTTATGCCTCTGGATAACCAGGGAATTTGAGAGCATCAGAGATAGTAGGAACTGCAGATGCTGGAGAATCTGAGATAACAAGGTGTAGAGCTGGATTTCTGAAGAAGAGTCTAGGCCCGAAATGTCAGCCTTCCTGCTCCTCTGATGCTGCTTGGCCTGCTGTGTTCATCCAGCTCTACACCTTGTTATCTCATAATTTGAGAGCATCACCCTTTTACTTTGTTGGGACATATCTACATTGTGCCTTTAGAATCATGTCTTTGAATGCCTCTCACTGAGTTCTTACCGCCTTTCGTTTGAGTAGCTGTCTTCAGACCACTTTTTCTGGATTATCCCTCAGCTTTGTAAAGTTTGTCTTCCCCCAGTTTTGAACTGTTCCTCTTGTTCTGTATTGGTCTCTTTCCACAATGATCTCAACCCAATGGTATTATGTTCACTATCTCCAAATGATCACCCACTCTTACTTATGCACCTACTCAGCTTCATTTCCTAAGACTAAATCCAGAATTACATCCTCTGTTGTTGATTTTGTTGCATGCTGGCTAAAATAGTTCTTTTGAGTGCAGTTCAAACATTTTGTGTCTTTGACACCTTTTGCACAGCTTGCATCCCAGTTGATGTTTGTTAGCTGAAATCCCTGAGAGTTATTGCACTCAGTTTTGCACTCAGAAATTTGCTGACACATTTGCTCCTTAATACAGTCCCAATTATTTGGGAGTCTATAACACACACCACTACATAATGTGGCTGTCACTTTTATGTTTCGGAACTCAACCCTATAGCCTCATTTGCTGCTTCATTTAGTATATCGTCCAACCTCATAGCTGTGATTGATTCTTTAACCAAAAGCCCTAAACCATATCTTTTTCATTCCCGTCTCTATCCTGCCCGAAGACTCTATATCCAAGAATGATATATTGTCATCCATGCCTGTCTTTAAACCAAGTTGCTGAATGTCACTGGCTTAAAATCTGGAACCCTCTTGTCTAACACTGTAGATAAAGAGTTTGCACTTTTCATGATCTCCAAATGAACCAAAACACTTAGCAGTCTTTTTAACTGTAATCATTGTTGGAATGTGGGACTTGTAACATAATTTGTGCAAAGCAAGGTTCCACAATCTGTAATGTGAGAATGATCAGAACAGCTGTTTTCGTGTTGATGGTCTGGGAATAAATATTCACCAAGTTGATGGGGATAACACCCCTGCCCACTTCAAAACAATATCATGGGATATTTTACATCCTGTTCAGTGGACCTTGGGTTACTGTCTTATCCAAAGGATGACACTCCGGGAATGCAGCACTGTCTCAGTACCGCTGTTACTTCATTGCTGATTACAAATTCAGACCAAAGTTTCACATAAATTTTTCTTTTTCATTCGGGAAAGTTGATTTCCTTGAAGTGTTGGCTTTCTGAAAAGGCATTATATCATCACACAGTGATATGATCTCTTACATTTTCCCAGTATAATTAACTTTCACTGGTTGCTGATATCACTGATGGGATATCTAAATTGACTTAATCAGTAAGCAGAAAATCCAAAATCAACCCTGTAAACTTGTCAACAGTTGAAACACGGTTAGAAACACAATATGCTGATTTTCTGTGCTGAACCTGCTTTCATTTTTTTGGCTGTGCGTGACACGAAACACTAATCACATACTGCATGCTAGTTACTGTTACAGTATCTATAACTTCATTTCAATTTGAAAATGATTTCTGTTTTTTTAAGATTTGAATGCAAACGTTCTTTACAACATACCTGCTGTAAATTCACATAAAACATTATTACAGCCATAAAGTACATATGCCCAGGTCTTCTTAGGTTAATTAACTTTATGTTTTGAATTTTTTTAGTGACAATATTCAGAGAGTGCGCACAGGGATTATTTCATCAGGTTGATGTAGTATGTTTGCAGCAAGGTCAGAGACCAGGAGCAAATTGTAAAGTGATAAAAGGTAATTCATTCACTTTAAATTAATTTGTGAGTAACTAAACTTAGCTCAGTTCATATGGATTTGGGTAGATGCTGGCCCAGCCTTACTAAAAGTTAGAACCGTGGAACCATGGAAAGGTTAGAGCACAGAAAAAGCTGTTCAGTCCGTTGTGTCTGCACAAACCAATAAAATACTAGTCGCTCATTCTACTCCCACTTTCTGGCACCTGATCTAAAGTCTAGCAGGCTATAGCTTACCTGTTAAAGAAGTTGAGTGTTTCTGCTTTCTCCACCAACTGAGCAATACACCCACCACTCGCTGGGTGAAAATGTTTTTACTCATGTTCACTCAGTTTCACCAAATCCCCTTGAACCCATGCCCCTGGTAATTCACCTCTCTGCCAGGAAAAACAGGTCTTGCCTGTTTATTCCATCTAGGCTCCTTATAATTTTGTACCTTAGTTAAGTTATTCCTCAACCTCCTCTGTTCTAAGTAAAACACTCTAGCTTGTCTAATCTTTCCCGATAGCTGCAATTTTCAAGCTCGTGCAACATTTTTGTAAATTGTCTGTGCACGCTCTCTATATAGAAAACTTCAGCTGTGGCTTAACCAGTGTTTAAACAGCCTCAGGATTACATCCCTGCTTTTGTAAATGATACCTCACTAAGTAAACAAAACCATTCCGCATGCTTTCTTTACCACACTATGTAACTGCTGTGCCATCTTCAATGACCCATTGACATGCACTCAAAAGCCTCTCACGTGCTCAAACTAAATATCCTTGAGGATAGATAAATAACCAGGGCCAGTTGGTTTGTATCCCAGGCTGTTAAAAGGACGATCACAGATATTTTGAGGATCATTTTCCCAATCCTGACTAGATATAGGTGAGGTGTCAAAGAATTAGAGGCCTGTGAAGAGTACCATTATTCATATGGGGGGCAGGAATAGGCGAAATAATTACAGGCTGGTCAGCCTAATCTCAGTGGTGAGCAAATTACTGGAATCAATATTGAGAGAGAAGGTTAAGTGTTCATTGGAAGGGCACAGATTAAACATGTCCATCCACCACTTTGTTAGGAGAAGGTTGCGTCTAACTAAATTATTTGCATTTTTTGAAGAAGAATGATTGATTGATTAGGTTAGTGCAGTGAATGTTGTCTACATGGATTTTAGTCAGGCGTTTGACATGGCCCCACATGGCAGACTGTTCAGGAAAATCAAATTCCATGGGATATTGGGAAAAGTGGTAAATTGTATCCAAAATAGACTCAAAGACACAAGACTCAGGAAACGAAAGATAATGGTTAACAGCGGTTTTGTGAATGGAAAGCAGTTTTCAGTAGTGTTCCAAAGGGGTCAGTGATGGGTTCCTTGTTGTTCACTGTATATGTTAATAATTTGGACTTAAATGTGGCAGCCATGATTGGGAAAAATTGGCCGGGTAAGTTGATGCTGAATAACTTGATTTTTGTCTCCAGAATGCTATTAGTGGTTTGGCTGAGTGGGCAGAAACATGACAAATGGAATTTAATGCAGAGAACTGCGAGGGTCTATATTTGGAAAGGTAAATAATGCAATGGAATACACAATAAACAAGAGGTATTGAGGAGAGTAAAGGAAATGAAGGCTCTTGTAGTGTTAATTCACTGATTACTGAAATGTAGGGCAGGTAGATCAGGTGGTATAGAAAACATTTGGGATGCTTTCCTTCCTTAGGTGAGATATTGAACAGAAAAGCAGAGATGAAACATTGGAATAATATATGACATAAATTAGGCATCATCTGGAGTTTCGTTTACAGTTCTAGTCACCACATTATAGGAAGGAGATAGTTGGCCTGGATAGACTTTTACAAGAATGTTGTCAGAAGCTTGAAAATTGCAATCATGAGCGAAAATTGCGCAGGCTAGAGTTGTTTGTCCTTAGAACAGAGGAAGCTACGAGATGATAATTGAGGCGTACAAAGTAATGAATGGCTTAGAAAAAGTGGACCAGGAAGACTCTTGTCCCCTAGCAGAGAGGTCAATCATTAGGCAGCACAGATTTAATGTGATTGTTGAAGAATTAGAGGGGACACGAGGAAAAACTTTTCACACAAAAGGTGGTGGGTTTCTGGAATTCACTGTTCAGTTTGGTCATTGAGGTGGAAACCCTCAATGTATTTACAAGGAAACTTTATCTGCAGCTGAAGCACTGTAAACTGCAAATATCAGCTGCTGGAAAGTGATATTGAAATGGGTGTTTGGTTTATTTAACGAGTTGGCCTTTTGATCTCTTTCTGGCTGTAGCATTTGTATGGACCTATGGTACTAAGTTATGTAAGAGGATGACGCAGAGCATCAGTTCAAGATTATCATGAGCCAGTTGCCTGAGCAACTGGGTGGACAGGCAGGTAGTGCGGAGGAGGTGGGGAGGCTGCAGAATGACTTAGACAGTTTAGGAGAGTGGTCCAGGAAATGGTTGATGAAATTCAACGTGAGCAAATGCGAGGTTTTGCACCTTGGAAAAAAGAATACAGGCATGGACTATCTTCCGAACGGTGAGAAAATTCATAAAGCCGAAGTACAAAGGGATCTGGGAGTGCTAGTACAGGATTCTCTAAAGGTTAACTTGCAGGTTGAGTCTGTGATTAAGAAAGCGAATGGAATGTTGTCATTTATCTCAAGAGGGTTGGAATTTAAAAGCAGTGATGTGCTTCTGAGACTTTATAAAGCTCTAGTTAGGCCCCATTTAGAATACTGTGTCCAATTTTGGGCCCCACACCTCAGGAAGGACATACTGGCACTGGAGCATGTCCAGCGGAGATTCACACGGATGATCCCTGGAATGGTAGGCCTAACATACGATGAATGGCTGAAGATCCTGGGATTGTATTCATTAGAGTTTAGAAGGTTGAGGGGAGATCTAATAGAAACGTATAAGATAATCCATGGCTTAGAAAGGGTGGACGCTGGGAAGCTGTTTCCGTTAGGTGGGGAGACTAGGACGCGTGGGCACAGCCTTAGAATTAGAGGGGGTCAATTTAGAACAGAAATGAGGAGACATTTCTTCAGCCAGAGAGTGGTGGGCCTGTGGAATTCATTGCCACGGAGTGCAGTGGAGACCGGGACGTTGAATGTCTTCAAGGCAGAGATTGATAAATTCTTGATCTCGCAAGGAAGCAAGGGCTACGGGGAGAGTGCGGGTAAGTGGAGTTGAAATGCCCATCAGCCATGATTAAATGGCGGAGTGGACTCGATGGGCCGAATGGCCTTACTTCCACTCCTATGTCTTATGGTCTTATGGTCTTATGAGCATATGCAGTACATCCACAAAGTATTGTGTTAGATTTTGTCATTCAGAGGTGAAGTAGGATTCTCCAAGAATATAATCTTCATGGGCAAACTAGTTGTAAAGGCCACTTTTTTTTGGATTGTGGAGTCAAATGGGAGAAAATACTGTTTTAATCTAAGGAAACTGTCTCAGAAGGTGTTTGTAAAACAAATTACTGGAACACCTTATGAGCTGCGTTTGCAATATTGTCTTAATTGGAGCAATGAGGGACAATTCTACACAGAATGGCACCATGAAAGTGTTCAGGGCAATTTTGCCCAGAGACAGCCTTTGTATTTCTATTCAGTCATGACCAGATTGTTGTGGGGTAAGCACAGTAACAATCACTTGAATGGTTCCTTGACAGAAGGCCACAGCCTTGGGTATATACAAAACTGCAGAAACATCCAGCCTGTAGAGAGAAAGCATCCATTTCTCTCTGTCCCTTCCTGTGTGAAGAAGTCAATAAAAAGCCCTAGCTAGTCTCCCCAACCTTTCTCTGTGAGTTGTTCTCTCTCATATCACCTGATGAAAGGAAAGGGAAAACAAAACTCCTTCAGAGGCTCAGAAAGGATGAATTGCCAATCGCTGAATGAAAGACTGAGAAACAGGGTATCCACAATGTCAAGCCATTAGCAAACAATCAGAAGCAATGAAAAGAACACTGAAAGAAAACATGACTGAAACTCATGCCAGAACTGTCCCTCTGATTTTTCTTTCTGTCTCCACCCATGTGTTGTCTCGTCTCATTGTGTGTCTGTTCAGTTTATGGAAATTTGAACAAGGGACAAAATTTATGTTATATTTATTAGTTAGAAATTCATGATTCTTTGACGCCATTGGTGAAATATTGTTTGATTACAATAATTATCTTCCTGTTAATGAAAAAGCCTGGTGTGCATATTCTTTTGACCTCAATAAGACAGTTAGGTGGAACTGGGCAATCTGGTGGTTTAATCAAATTTTCACATTTGAGAACCTTCCACGAATGGTAAGGATTGATTTCAATCACACTACCCTAACAAGAAGTCATAACTCTGAAGATTTGACATCAAATTATGATAGAATATATAACATTGAACACAGTCGAGTCGTAAAGTCATACAGTATAGAAACAGACACTTCGGTCCAACCAGTGCATGCTGAACGTAATCCCAAACTAACTTAGTCCCACCTGCATGCTCCTGACCCATATCCCTCCAAACTTTTCCTATTCATGTATCTAGCCAAATGTGTTTTAGATGTTGTAATTTTACCCAGGTCCACCACTTCCTCAGGAAGTTCATTCCACACATGAACCACCCTATGTGTAAAAAATTTGCCTGTAATGTCATTTTTAAATCTCTCTCTCACTTTAAAAATATGCCCTTTAGTCTTGAAATCCCATCCTAGGGGGAAGACAACTACCATTAATTCTATATATACCACTCATTATTTTATAAACTTCTATCAGGTCATCTCGCAGCATCCTAAACTCTAGTGAAAAAAGTTCCAGCCTATCCTGCCTTTCTTTATAACTTAAACCTTCCATATCTGGCAACATCCTGGTAAATCTCTTCTGAACCCTCTCCAGCTTTATAATATCCTTCCTATAACTGGGTGACCAATTGGGAAGCTCAAGGGAGCAAGTTAAATAGACAAGGCAGGCAAGAGCACAATAGAGAAAGAAGTAACCCTGAAGAATTAACTGCATTTATTTCAGTGCATGAGGCCTGGCAGATAAGTTGGAACTCAGGGTATGGATGGAACATGGGCTTGGGATATGATAGCTATTACAGAAACATGGCTGATGGAGGGACAGGACTGGCAGCTCAATGTTCCAGGGTGTAGGTGCTATAGGAAGGCTAGAAAGACAGGCAAAAGATGAGGAGGAGTGGCGTTTTTAGGGAAAACGACACTGATGTACTTAGAAAGGATATGCCTTGGGGACTGTCCAGTGAAGCTATACAGGAGGAACTCATTAATAAGAAGGGGATGATCTCCTTGATGGGATTGTACTATAGGCCCAGGAATAATCAGTGGGAAACTGAGGAGCAAGTATGTAGGGAGATCTCAGATATGTGTAAGAATGGTAGGGTTGTAATAGTAGGGGGACATAAAATATCCAAACATAGACTGGGACTACCATTATGTTCAGGGTTTGGATGGGGAGGAATTTGTTACATGTGTTCAAGAAATGTTCTTTATCAATATGTAGATGTACCTACTAGAGAAGGTGCAAATCTTGATCTCCTCTTGGGAAATAAGGCAAGGCAAGTGACAGAGGTGTTAGTGGGGAAGCACTTTGGGACCAGTGATCAAAATTCTTTTAGTGTTAAATTATCTATGGGAAAAGTTAGGCCTTGTATAAAAGTTAAATGTCTAAATTGGAGCAAGACTAATTTTGACAGTATCAGTAAGGGATTTTCAAAAGTTGATTGGGTCAGACTTTTCACAGGTAAAGGGATGACTGGAAAGTAGGAAGTTATCAATAGTGAGATAACGAGAGTTCAGAGACAATATGCTCCTGTTCGAGTGAAGGGCAAGGCTCATAGATGTAAGGAACACTAGATGACTCCAGATATTGAGGCTTTGGTCAAGAAAACGAAGGAGTCATATGTCAGGTGTAGACACTTGGAATCAAGTGAATCTCTTGAGGAATATGAGGGGAGTAGGGCCATACCTAAGAGGGAAACCCGGAGAGCTGAGATGGCCTTTGCAGATAAGGTTAAGAAGAATCCAAAAGATTCTACGGGTACATTAAGGGCAAAAGAGCAACTAGGGACAGAAGAACCCCTTAAATCAATGAGCTCGTGCATGTGTGGAACCATGGGAGATGGGAGAGATACTAAATGAATATTTTGTGTCGATATTTACTGTGGGGAAAGACATGGAAGCTAAGGAACTTGAGGAAATAAATATCGATAGCTCAAAAACAGTTCACATTATAGAAGAGGAGATGCTGGAGGTCTTAAAAAACATAAAGGTAGATAAATCTCCGGGACCTGATCAAGTGTATCCCAGGACATTGTGGAAAGTTAGGGAAGAAATTGCGGGGCCTTTAGCAGAGATATTTGTATAATCTACAGCCATGGGTGAGACACATAAAGACTGGAGGGTGGCTACTGTTGTGCCTTTACTGAAGAAAAACTGCAAGGAGAAGCCTGGGAACTGTAGACCGGTGAGTCTGATGTCAGTGGTGGGTAAGTTACTGGAGAGGTTTCCGGAGGGATCATTGTTGGGTCCACTGTAGTTTATCATTTATACAAACGATTTGAATGAGAATATAGAAAGTATGGTTAATAAACTTGAAGATGACAATACAATTGGTAGCCTACTGGATAGTGAAGAAGATTATCTAAGAGTACAACAGGATCTTGATTAACTGGGCCAATGGACCGAGGAGTGATAAATGGAGTTTACATTAGATAAATGTGAGGTAGTGCATTTTGGTAAGACAAACAAAAACAGGACTCACACAGTTAAGGGTAGACCCCTGTGGAGTATTGTTGAACAGAGAAACCTAAGGGTTCATGTACATAGTTCCTTGAAATGGAGTCACAGGTAGACAGGGTGGTGAAGAAGGTATTGGCGTGCTTGTCTTCATTTTTCAGAGCATTGAGTATAGGTGTTTGGGCATCATGTTGCAGCTGTACAGGGTGTTGCTGAGGCCACTTTTAGAGTATTGTGTATAGTTCTGGTTGCCCTTCTATAGGGAAGATGTTATTAAATTGGAAAGGATGCAGAAAAGATTCATAAAATCTTGAGTGGCTCAGATAAGGTGAATAGCAAAGGTCTTTTTTCCTAGAAAGGGAGTTCAAAACTAGAGGGCATAGTTTTAAGCTGAGAGGAGAAAGATTTAAAAGGAACCTAAGGTGCAACTTGTTCACACAGAGGGCGGCTCATATGTGAAATGAACTGCCTGAGGAAGTGATAGTTGCAGGTACAGTTACAGCATTTAAAAGAAATTTGAACAGTACATCAATAGGAAAGGTTTGGAGGGATATGGTCTGAATGCAGGCAAATGGGACTAATTTAGTTTGAGAAAGTTGGTCAGCAAGTTGGACTGATCAGTTTGTTTCTGTGCTGTGGGACTCTAAAGCATATTCATATAGGTCACATCAGCCCAGGAGAAACCAAAAGACTGGCATGCGAGTCCACATGTTGGTCTGACATTAATAAGGATATTGATCAACTAATCAAGTCAGAAGAATATATGTCATTCAATCAACCTAAACAGTCAAGAGAACTCCTCATTCTACACAAGATTTCTTTTGAGCCATGGTGCAAAATTGTGAATGTTTTCTATATCAGAGAACACAATTGCACTCTGTAATTGACCAGTTCATCAAATATACTTTTGTGCATCAAATCAAAAATGCCATTGGTGCAAAAGTTGTTGACACATTGACCACCATATTCAGTATGTTCAGTGTAACTTGACAAATTGTGTCTGACAATAGTCCACAATACACGAATACATCCTTTTGAGACATGTGCAGGACACGGGGTTCTCAATATATTACTTCTTCTCCTCACTACCCTCAGTCAAATGGTCTCACAGAATGCACTGTTGGCAATGTAAAATCTGTGATCATTAAAAGTGAAGTGGCTTGCCAAGATTCATGGATAGCTTTGTTAAATCTACGTGCTACTCCTCTAGGCAGTGTTTTACCTGCACTGGCAGCTCTCAGGAAGACAATTCCACACATTTCTTTGCTCCCATGTTCTTAAATCCCACCATGGGCGCATGATGTGTTGTTGGAAAGACAAGAGAATGTGGTACAAGAGCTCAATCAACAAGTATGAAGACAGTTATTCCAAAGTGAACCAGGACAAATCATACAAGACTGAGATTTTCACACAAACACATGGATTCATGGAAAGATGCTTCATCATTGTGTCTAGCCTGGGTCATATGATGTTGTAGCAAGCAATAGTCAAGGCTTGCAAAGATAATTGACAGTATATCTGAATTGCATAGCAACAACTTATTACACAAGATGACAACTCAGATACCGACAAGAGCCACATAACAATGACATTGACTATATTCATGCACAATGACAGCTAACACGTCACAGAGTAAAGCTGCACAGTCATGATTAGCTGTATAAGGTCACATTGTACATCCACCGATGCATTCTCTGAGTGTACAGAGAATTTCTTTTTAAATTCACTCATGGGACATGGGTGGTTAGGCCTAGAAACTACCATGAAACACTCCTGCAGCAATGTCCTGGAGCTGAGATGATTGACAAGAATCACAACCATCTTCCTTTACCAGTGTTAGTCCAGCCAGCAGAGAACTTTTCTCCTGATTCCCATTGACTTCAGTTTTCCTAGGGATCCTTGATGTCACAGTCAGTCAAATGCTACTGTCACTCGCAGGCTGTCAATCTCATCTTACGTGTAGAAATCAGCTCTTTTGTCCATGTTTGAACTAAGGTTGTAATGAGGTCAAGGGTTGGATGGCCCTGGTAGAACACAGACTGAGCAGATTGTTGCTAAACAAGTGCATTCTTACAGCACTGTTAGCAACATCTTCCATCACTTAACAGATAATTGAGAGTGGTCTTATGGGGTGGTTATCGGCTCTGTTTCGGTTTTTCCTGTTTATTGCACACAGGACATACCTGGGCACTTCCCACATTGTCGGGTGGCTATCAGTGTGGCTCTTGGCCAGGAGAGCTACAAGTTCTGGAGTACAAGTCTTGAGTATTATTGTAGGAATGTTATCAGGGCCCATAACCTTAACAGTATCCAGAGCCTCCAACTGTTTTGTAATATCAGATATAGTTAATTGATTTGGCCAAAAACTGGCACCATTGATTTTGGAGACCTTTGAAGGAGGCTGAAATGGATCATCCACTCAGCTCTTCTGGCTGAAGTTGCAAACTCTTCAGCCGTCTCTTTGCACTGATGGACTAGTCATTGTGAATGGGGATATTTGTGGAGTGTGCTCATCTAGAGAGTTGTTTAATTGTCTACCGGCATTCATGATTGAATATGGCAGGACTGCAGATCTTAGATCTGATCCATTGCTTGTGGAATCGCTTAGTTCGGTCTCTCACTTGCTTTCATGCCGTTTAGTATGCAAGTAGTCCTAATTTGTGACTTCAACAGGTTGACACCTCATTTTTAGGCATGCCTGATGCTGCACTTGACAATCCATACAAGTGAGCTGTCCTGTTGTTCTTTAGCTTTACTTCACTAATATTAATTTAATTTTACTTTGATTTACTTAAGTTGGCAGTGCAGTGTAATTGTGCACCAGATATCTACCATTTATGGAGATGGATCTTTTCCTTACGCGGTATATTGACAGATAGTGGGTAAATGTTTTAGCTGTAGCCTCAGTCACAACTATACACAAATGGCTTTTATTGTTATCAATGGAGTTATGTAGGAGGAGAGTTGCTTCAAGGGAATTTACTATTATGCATAGAACTTACAATTTTTGGCAGTCTGATGAGAGAAAACATGCTTTATCCCCGCTCAAGGAGAACCTGACCAGATGAAAAGTCCTTGGCAACTTGTGGTTCATAAATGGAAGGAACTGAGGAGTGGAGAGAGGCAAGAATTCCCAAAGAGAAGTTTGACATTTAAATAGAACCTGGATTTACTGACATATTGCTCAATACTAAAGGAGCTGAAAATTTTGACCAAAGAATGTCAGGGGAGGCAATTTGGAGGGGTTCAAAGGATTTCCTTGGAATTCTGCCTCTTATTTCATCTTTCCTCCCTAACATTAAGGCTGTTGGAGCTCACCATGTGAGAGATGACCCCAATAGTGACTAGGACAAAGGGAATGAAGCGTGGAGTGGAGTGCATCTTCAAAGTGCTTAATTGGCTCCACAGCATTTTGAGAAGCTCAAATATGAAACTTTACAAATTCTTTCTTCTTTCTTTATAAGTTTAGTTAACTCAAATCCTTACTTTAAATGAAGGTAAATGAACAAGTGAACATAAAAGGTATGTTGGTGATCTTGTAGATATTTGCCCTCATTGGGCAAAACTTTGTTGTGGCATCTGGGGTCTTGTCTGCTGGTGAGACGATTGGCTCAAGACCCCTGCTGCCTCTCCTTGGGAAGGCCCACTGAGCCACACACACCAATCAGACAGTGACCTGGATTTGGAAGACCTGCCTGTAGTAAGAGTTGCTGGCCAATCGCTCTTGCACTCAGCAGTATCACTCTGTGGATCTCATGGCAGTTGCACCTTGCCCTCACCTCATCCCTGGATTATCAGGATTGTGAAAGATGGAGGTTTGTGTGGTAGGGTCGTTGTGAGGTTGATGGTGGGCCCAGGGAGGATTAGAAGCAAGTTTGCAGCCTGTCCATCATCAGGCTCCCTGTGCTTCCCTATGTCCAGTCCCTTAACTGGACACTGATTGCCCTTGATCGAGTGAATGCCTCCTCTCCAGCTAACACCCCCAACCGAGTCGGAACCCCCAACAAGTTGGGTCAAGCCCCCACAGAACCATGATTTTAGTTAAATTTCCAGTAGCTGTTGGGTTTGGAAACTCTATACATCTCTCCCTGTTACAGCAAAACACTGGAGTTCTCTCTCTCTCAGTTTTTCCTTGATGTTCTTTCCTCCTGGGCTGGAGAACCCCTACAACTTCTACTGTTCCAACTTGTGGAAAAAATCCCCAAGGCTTCACAAGATGTTTACCTTATTGACGTTATTGGTTTGGGAAAGACTGCTTGGTACCTCTGGTTCATTAAAAAACCAGGACAATATACACCTCTGAAAACAATACTATAATCACAAGGAACTCTACTTTCCTGCCCTTTCCCTATTACCCTGATCCGCTTATTGATTAAAAATCTGTTTTTCATTGTCTTGAATATGCTTAACAGCCTCTGTGATAAAGAATTCCACAGACCCATTGCAGTTTGAGAGAAGAAATTCCTTCTCATCTCTGTCTTAAATGTGTGGCCCCTTATTTTGAGATTAAGCCCTCTTGTCCTAGATTCTCCCACAATGAAAAACAACATTTCCACATTTCCCCTCCTGTCACATCCCTTCAAAACCTTTTATCTTTCAATAAAGTCACCCCTGTTCTAAGTTCCAATGAATACAGGTCCAATTTATTCAACCTCTCTTCATAAGACAATCTCTCTATATCTGGTATCAATTTAGTGAACCTTCTCTGGACTGCCTCTGGTCCCAAAATATTTTTCTATAGATAAAGGGCCCAAAACTTTTCACTGTACTCCAGCTGTGCTCAGCCTACTGCCTTGTACAGTTTTAGCAAAACTTTCCTACTTTGATATTCCATTCCTTTTGAACATTCCATTAGTCTTCCTTATTACCCAATGATCTTAGCTGCTGGCTTTTTGTGATTCATGGACTAAGATTCCCAAATCCTCTGATCTGTAGCTTTCTGCAGTCTTTCTTCATTTAGATAATATTCAGCTCTTATATTCTTCTACCACAGAATATCCTCACAATTCTCTACATTATATTTCATATTACCAACCTGCTTAACTTGTCTATATCTGTTTGCATTCTTTGTATCATCTTCAACACTTGCTTTCCAGCCCACTTTGTGCCATTCTTTTTCATCTAGACTCATCAAAAACAATATAAACCAAAAGAACTGCTGATGCTGTAAATCAGGAGCAAAAACAAAGTTGCTGGAAAAGCTCAGCAGGTGTGACAGCATCTGTCAAGGAAAAAACAGTTAATGTTTTGGGTTCGGTGGCCCTTCCTCAGAACTGTGTAAGACATTAATATATGGTAACTAATTGTGGCTGCAGTGTTGATCCTTACAGCATACCACTAGTTACACTTTGCCAACCTGAAATTGCTTCTTTTGCCCCAATTGTATATCTTCTATTAGGTAGCCAACTCTCCATCTAATATACTACCTCTAAGAACCTACCAGAGGCTCTTATCTTATTAAATAGCCTAATGTGGGCTATTTTATCAAACTCCTATTAAAATCCAAATATGCTACATCCACTGCGTTGCCTTTCTCTATATCCTGCTTGTTACATCCTCAAAGAATTCAAGTAAATATTCAGGCATGATTTGAATTCATGACACCATGCTGTCTCTGCTCGGTCATGTTCTTTATTTCTAAATGCCAGTGGACAGCAAAGATGGCTACCTCAGAGTAAACCAGGATCTTGATCAGATGGGCCAATGGGCTGAGGAATGGCAGATGGAGGTTAATTTAGATAAATTTGAGGTGCTGCATTTTGAAAGGCAAATCAGGGCAGGACTTAAACACTTAACGGTAAGGCCCTGGGGAGTCATGCTGAACAAAGAGAACTTGGAGTGTAGGTTCATAGTTCCTTGAAAGTGAAATTGCAGGAAGATAGGATAATGAAGAAGGTGTTTGGTATGCTTGCCTCTATTGATCAGTGCATTGACTATAGGAGTCGGGGGTCATGTTGCAGCTGCACAGGACATTGGTTAAGCCACTTTTGGAATACTGTGTGCAATTCTGGTCTCCCTGTCAAAGGAGGAATGTTGTGAAACTGGAAAAGGTTCAGAAAAGATCTAAAAGGATGTTGCTGGGGTTGGAGGTTTTGAGCTGTAGGGAGAGACTGAATAGGCTGGGGATATTTTCCCTGGAGTGTTGGAGGCTGAGAGGTGACCTTGTAAATGTTTATTAAATCATGAGGGGCATGGATAGTGTAAATTGGTAAGGTCTTTTCTCTGGGATAGGGGGATCCAAAACTATAGGACATAGGTTCAAGGGAGAGGGGAAAGATTTAAAAGGGACCTAAGGGGCAACTTTTTAATGCAGAGGGTGGTGTGTGTATGGAAAGAGCTACCAGAGAAAGTGGTGGAGGCTGGTACAATTACAACATTTAAAAGGCATCTGGATGGGTATATGAATTGGAAGGGTTTAGAGGGATGTCAGCCAAATACTGGCAAATGGGACTAAAATGGTTTAGGATATCTGGTATGCATAGACGAGTTGGGCCGAAGGGTCTGTTTCTATGCTGTACATCTCTATGACTCTATGACTCTATTGCATTTATTATGATAGACTCGAATAAATGTTGGTCAAAGACAGATTGCATCATGCCATTCATGCTTGCAAATCTAACATTGTCACCTCGGTGAAACAAAAGTGAGTGGTAGAGATGACACAGAATGGAGCTGGAGGAACACAGCAGGCTAGGAAGCATCAGAGGAGCAGGAAAGTTGAAGAAGGATCCCTATCCGAAACGTCTCCATTTCTGAAGAAGGGTCCCAACACGAAACGTAAACTTTCCTGCTCCAGCATCTGCATTTCTTGCTATCTCTATCTAGGACTGAGTGGAAATTAGTTAAAAAGAGGAAAGGCTAACCAAAAACATGCCATCACTTGTGAAACTTCTAAGAACTGAATGGAACATCTCTGCATTGTATGTCATGTAAGTACGACAATGGACTCTACCGAATTCGATGATAGGTTGGGTCTGGGATGGGACAGCAGTCGGAGCGCAGCAGGCATTCCCTTTGTAATGTAATGTTTTGGTCGCTCAGCCAGCACAGCACCATCACCAAACCGGTACACATGCTGCAATTGGGACCATGGGTTGGCAGACAATGAGGCTGCTGAAGATTTGGTGCTGTTATTCGGACCAGTTATGGGGGCCCTCCAATATAGTCGGGACATATTGTGCTGTACCATCCTGCCAACTTTTATCTGGGTGTCCAGTATTCTTTTAAAGATAACACATGATTCTGGTCTTTCAGTAGATATCTGCTGAATGGTAGTTTCTGGGAACACTGAGCTGTAAGATAGAGCTGAAAACAGATGTGAGGAATTCCATAGGAGTTGGTAGGTCGTTAATGAAGTAAGAAAGGACAAGAAAACATGCTAGGCCTCACAGCGTGAATCTCTCCAAAAGACTTGATACAACTCAGCTAAAAAAATGTAAGAATCAGTCCTATTTGCCAATGCAGTAAATTGTGGAAGAGTTGGTTGCAGAGAGGGAAGAAATATAGTTTGGTATAAAAGATGAACAAACAGGTCATTCAGCTAAACTCCCAGGCTATGATCAATCACGAACTTGGCATTGAACATGTTTCTGAAACAAAAACACAATGCAAACGGTAGAATGTAAATTACATATGAGATACCAAAAGCTTGGAGTATGTTATTGGTGTGCCCAAAAGATGTACTTGCAACAGATTTATGACTTGGGCCATCCCTACTAGTACGACCACAAAATGACTGATATTTACCACTAACCCTGGCCTGGTGGATATTAATTCCTTTTAACATTTTTGAAAGAGTATGTAAAAGGTTTTAGCTGTGGGTTGTGGAAACAACAAACTGTTGGTAGAAACGCTTAAAAGAAAATCAAGAGGAAATCAGATGATGAATTCCATAAAGCACTTGTCTCTTTCTGCAAATTCTTACTGAAGGAGGTTTTGTGGTTTAATGTGGTTTTGAAATTTTTTTAAAAGTCAGAGCTCATTTAATCTAAACTGTCTCTATTAGTATTTCCAGTCGCTTGCTACTAACTCAAAATTCCAAATGTCAACTTTTGTAATGCACGATAACACTTCAGGAGTGCGTTGAATATGAGTTTTCACTGTCAGTGTGTAGCTCAGAAACAGGAGAAGGTTGACCACCTCAGTACAAAAGCAATGTTCCAATATCAAACAGGAAATTCTTATTCTGTTCAGCAAAGCTTACAGTTAAAGAGGTGGTGAAAGGAAGTGTACTGCTGAGCATCACAAATAAAGTTTTCCAGGGATTGGTTTTGACACGCCTGCAAATTGTTATTGTTCAAACGATTTTTGTGGGTGTTGCCACCCAAATAGTTATACAATTCATATTTTATGTCTAATAAGGAAGTGAATGCATGAGCTAAAAAAAGAATTCCACTTCCAGCAATGGCTCATAACTAAAAACATATTCTGGCTCCAAATGCAAAACTGTCATTGCGTTCAGGGGACAGCAGTTCTAAGGAGTAGCAGCTTTGTAATTTAAATTTTGGTTAATGCTGTGTTGATCAAGGTGGGAAGAAATAGGAACTAGCCATACAGATATTTGAAGTTGCTTTACCATTCAATAAGATCATAGCTGATCTTCTATCTCAACTCCATTCTCATATTCTATTCCCAGGGCCTTGGTTTTCTTCATGCCTAAAAATCTTTCAATTTCAGTCTTGACAGCAACCGGTTACTGAGCAGGCATTGGTAACTGGTGCAGAGAACTTTAAAGCTTCATGATGATTTATCAATGCTGGAGAATGGACATTGCTTTATCTGTTTTGGCCTGGAAATTATTTATTGTTTCTTAATTCAATGTAGCAATTGTCAAATCTACTGCCTTAATGTAATAAATTTCACACTAAGCATTAGTAGAATGTTTCATGCTAGGTTAATACCAATTTTCCCTCTTCAAATCCTGTTGTATCTTGAGATTTCACAATTTAGAGTTAATTATAAAGGACGATTTTATACCAATAAACAATTATCCACTAATAACTAAGTTATGAATGTGCAGATCTTTCCATGCATCCGTAAATATAGCAAGGAAGCAACATGAAAGATGGAAAGTTAATGTGCTAACTCACTGTATCAACCAAGTCCTGGAAACAATGTGCTGAATTTTACCAGAAATTGGCAAAGTGTAATTGTCTTTGTGTTCAGTATAGGGTTCTCTCAGCAAGGCCTAATGGGTTTCTTCTTGTGATCATTCCAAACTTGCTTCATAAATGACATATCACAATCCTATGGCATTCCACCCATTCAATGTCAACTCAATTCTCCCAACACTGTAGGCAGAAGTATTTATTGCTAATGGGGTATCCTGGGATCCCTGACACAGTGCCATATTTTAAAGGCAGGCTGTATCTAGCAGTCCAGAGCTGGCTTGCATGGTTGGAGACATTCTGCAAGGCATGGCAGACAAGGGGAAAATGCTGCACCCATGTTGAGGACAGGGTCTTGGAATTCCAGGTGGAACGGGTGGTGCAGAGGAGAGACATCTTCTTTCCCTAGGACCAATAGAGGAGTCCATGACGCCAGACCCGATGAGCCTCATCCGAGTTTGCTACCCAGATCTTTGCAGTTACCACAGCCCAGCAAAATACCCAGCAGTGCCAAAAGAAGGTCAAGAACCTTTGCTGCACAACTTGCATTTCCTGGCTGATACCTCACACTTGCTCTATCTTGTACCAACAACCCCTCACCCCCCCACAAGACTGCAATGCTCTACCATTTTCACTTTTCCATGCAGCATCTTTTCTCACTTGGTCTCCTGTCCCACAAAGCCCTAATCCTACTAACCCTGTGTGCCACCTCACTAACTCCTTTCTCACTAACTCAGGATAACTCGCCACTTCTTCCCCATCTTCACCAGCACTAACATCTGTGCCACCCATAGTGCCAAGACAGCCTGAACTCTTGGCATCTAGTTTCTATACAGCAGGTGGGAGACTGTATATTAATGAGGCAAGATCACATTTTGATGAGGGTGATAATGAACAGTAATCCAGATTATTCAGCCTCTTACCACTCTCTAGTTAGAATCTTGTCTCAACACAATAGTGGAAAATGCAACATTTTGGTCTTGACATTGAGAAGGATCTCACTGTACCCGTCACTAATCTTCCCAAATTCCTCTGGGAAGATTCCATCCAATATTCTTAAAAGTGGAGCTATTGGTCTTAGTTATTCTCTATCACTTCCAGTTTTCCTTTAGGGATATTCTTCTCATAAAATTCCAAGAGTTAATTTTCAATCAGGGTCTCAGGATTCCTTAACATCTTTAAAGTGCATTTTTTTTCATTCCAAGCTACTTTGACTAGAAAAGAGCGTAATTTAAATGCAATTATGGTGACACTTCGATCAGATGATGGCCCAGATCATCAGGATAATATATCTTATTTCAAGCACCTTCCATCACTCTTGACTGATCTTGCAAGAGGAAGATGCAGCAATATTTATTTATGGTAATTTTGTGCTTATTGTTGCAATTTGGTTTCAGTTCTTCATTTTCCTTCAGTTGTCTTCATTACAATGTCTCTCAATGTGGCAGCAGCGGCCTTGGCGAATGTGTTTCACCCATCTGCTTTTAAGCAAGCTGCTCCAGGAATTTCCTGTACTTCATTATAGTTATTCTTTTCAAATTGTTGGCTTTGTTTAAGCTCAAAAAGTAAAGATACTATTGGCAGCCTATAATCAGGCATTGTCATGGGAAGTCCAGGTCAGCTGAACTGAGCTTTGTTCCTTGACAGGCCCATGGTAGTCATTACCTTCATGCATTGTCTTGCCATCTGAAGTTAATGATGCTGCAGAGAATGAAATTTTCAAATCCTAGCTGGACACCACATTTTTTTTACTTGAACCTTAGCCTTCAGTTTACAGCATGGACATGCATTACCATATACAGCTCCTCAGGTAGCCCTTACAAACTCAATGGAACATTTCTGTATGCGGATATAATTTGATGATAGGCTATTTAATAGGCAAATGGTTAAGATGAACTCAGCAATGTTTCTCAATAATCAATGATGACATTGTGTAATGATCGTGACAATACCACTGGTCTGATGAAGACTGAAGATAAACTGTTGTTCTTGGCAGCAGATGCAAGCTGATGATGGTGTGTAAGTCCTTTAATATTTCATGCCACATCATCAACTCATGAACATTGGCTTCTGGCATTCTGCTTCTGGCTTGGTTAAGTTGAATACATTTTAGTCTCTTTTTAAAGATTTTTGAATGAGCACTCATTCTCAAACGTCTTTGATCTTTTTAAACTTGGTGATAAGAAAACATCAAGCAGCAATACTAGTTGAAATTACCCTTCCAGCATTCAGCCATAGATACTTTGGCAAGCATAAGAAGTTTATTACAATAATTAATTTGTCAGGACAGCCAGACTTGCTCACAGTGTCAAAGTAATTTGTCAAAATGATAAAAAATTATTTTTGCTTTTGTCTATTCTTCTGTCTCAGTCTTGCAGCTTCAGAGTGCACCACATGGGTCACAAGCAGTACTGGAAGAACAATATTTATTATTATTTAGTTTAATAAGTTAGGAAGGATTTGAGCCAGAATATACACGATAATGAAGGGGTCAAAGATCCCTCGGTAGTTTCCACAGTTAAAATGGTCACTGTTTGTACACATATCTACAATAAATGTACAAGCACATTTCTAAACCTATCTCTTCACTTCCAATTCTCTTCCAACTGAAGAGATATTTTGCAATTATTATATTGTCATATTCAGTGTGAACCTAAATTTGATAATCAACTCAGACTTGAATCCACTATCATCTAACTCAAAGGAGAATATTGCCCTCTTGACCATGGCTAACATCCAGATACTGTAGTAACTTTCTAAACTCATGCAGTTAACCTGAAGAAAAGTGAGTACCAAACAACTGAATGAGTGAAAAGTACAACAAATTATGGAAATCTAAAATAAAAAAAAAGAAACTGTTGGAAATGCTCAGAAGGTCTAGCAGCACCTGTGAAGGGAGAAACAGAGTTAGCCAAAGTTCTGCAGTTGAGTTACTTGAAAGTACAGACAACATAACGGAGAAAAACCATTTGTTATGCAGTGTGCATATATTGGCTTATGAGTAGACCTCCAGTTCTGGGACAGTAGAGTTATAGTCTCAGGGCTGCCACTCATGACTGGACTGAGCAGTTAAATCAAAGCAGTTAACTAGAGGGCATATATTTAAGATCAATGACAAAAGATGCTTTTTTATACAATAGAGATTTAGGATTTGGAAAATATGGCCTGATGGAGTGGTAGAAGTAATCAATAGTAGCATGCAAAGGAAATTGGATAAATGTTTCAAAGAGAAAAAACTGTAAGGGTAGAGGAAAAGAGCTGGTGAGTGCAATTAACTGAATTTCTTTTCAAACAAATTAGCACAGATCTGATGGGCTAAGTGTCCTTCTCTCCCATACTATTTGGTAATGCTATGAATTATTGGATTCAACATATGGTTTCAGGGCCATAGTGAAAAGAAGCTTCTCTTTTTGGAGAATGGCAGGTAGTCACAGGTCATGGTAAGTTATTAAGGGGGGAAAGCTTCCACTTAAACTCTAATGCACTGAACTAGGCTTTCAGAAGCAATTAAATCAGTTCAGCTTGGAGATAGCATAGCCTTGTTTAAAGATAATCTTACTGAGTTGAAGGATCAGAAAGTTGTTATGAAATACAGATTTATCTAGTGGGTGTTGGAGTAAATGGAACTCTTGAAAAAAAGTGATAACATCTTTTATTACTGGTCATTAGAGTAAAAATGTAAGAAGTGTGAGCAACAAATTGAGAGCCAATTGTATGTTGGAAAAGTGAGAGAGCTTGCATGAGATTCAGGGAGGATGTAAGAGGTAGACATGGAGGTATGGCAACTGTCTTTATTAGAGGATTAAATGGCCTAGAGAGAGAGAGGTTTTTCATCCACCTGTTCAGAAATGCTATTATGCATCTCTGGAGCAGGTAAGATTTAAACCTGGGCCTCGTGGCTCAGAGATAGAGACATTACCGTTGCACTACAAGAAATCTCTGGCCCTAAGAAGCTGTAGTTTTGCTTTGTAAGGTTCAACTGAAGCAGGTTTGGTCTAAGTGGAATAAGGTGACTGCAGCAAATAATTAGCAATTGGTATGGAATGCAGGATCTGATATGCCAGACACCTGGTATATTGCTATGGAAGCAAATCCCTGTATCATGCCAACTCTGTCTGATGGAGGACTATAATTTTCCTGAAATCATGGTTCATTCTTTGTGTGTGATGGGAAGTGAAACTGAATGATTTGTTGGAAATAGTCTTCTTCCTTACTTGGTTTGCCAAAGGGCAAGCTTGAGGTAATCATATATTAGTTCAAATGTTTAACAGTGAGTCTAATGTGCAATCAAACCTCCATTGGGTAACAGTGATAAAAGGTACTGCAGATGCTGGAGAATCCGAGAT
>JAHRHZ010000051.1:17592206-17607571 GCA_024137785.1 Ginglymostoma cirratum | reverse complement strand
GCTGCTTGACCTGCTGTGTTCATCCAGCCCCATGCTTGTTATCTTGGGTAACAGTGATGATAGTATTTCACAGTTCTAATTGACTGGTAGGACAAAAGAAAAATTCCAATCTTTTCCAGATTAAAGAACGTCCAAAGTTACTAAAATGGCTGGAGATTTGGAGCAGGTTTATTGGTTAACCTGTGATGCAATTGAAATTGAATATAAATAGGAATTTTTAAAGAGCCAAACAAAACAGCCAAATAAAGAAGGAAATGTAGGAAGATAAAGAAAGGTATTTGATTGTTTATGTGTAAAGGCAAATCAGATGAAAATAAAAATGTATTTCCATAATAAGGTCTTATATTTCAACACCAAGATTGGAACTGGGAGAAACTTGTTTTAAAAAAAAATGTTTACTCTTAGATTAAGTTCAATGTTAATGGGGGAGAAATGATTGCTGACAATTGAGGTGAAAATTGGAACAGCTTTTTCAGTTATCATACTATATTTAACTATTTAATGACTGGGTACAATTATCCTGTTCCAGGTAAAACATTGCTTCATTGACACCTCTTAATATATTCTGCCCATTTCATAATTCTTGTTTACACAAGATAAAAGACGTTTCAAGTGCTTGTAGTTTCTGTTATTGATAGAGTCAAGCGTCATAGAGTTATACAGCATGGAAACAGACCATTTGGTCCAACTCTTGCTGACCAGATATCTCAAACTGACCTAGTCACATTTGCCAGCATTTGGTCCATATCTCTCTATACTGTTCCTATTCATGTACCCACCCACATGCCTTTTAAATGTTGTAATTGTACCAGCCTCTGCCATTTCCTTTGGCAGCTCATTCCATACACGCACCACCCTTTGCATGAAAGAGTTGCCACCCAGGTCCCTTTTAAATCCTTCTTCTTTTACCTTAAACCTATGGCCTCTAGTTTTGGACTCCACTACTCTGGGAAAACAAACCTTGACTCTTCATCCTATCCATGCCCCTCATGATTTTATAAACCTCTATAAGGTCACCCCTCAGTCTCCATTGCTTTGGGACAAAAGCCCCAGTCTATATTCAGCATCTCCCTAATGCTCAAACCCTCCATTCCTGGCTACGTCCTTGTAAATCTTCTTAACAACAAGCTTAACAACATCTTTCTTATATCTGAGAAACCAGAATTGAACACAGCATTCTATAAGTGGCCTATCCAGTACCCAATTATAGCCTCAACAATGACATCCCAATTCCTATACTCATTGCACTGACCACTAGAACAAACCTGGATGACTGCCATTGTTTTGGCCTAGAGCAAAAGTAGGATTTATGAACAAATTAGCTTTTTTACAGCCATTCTAATCTTTCCTTTTGGTACCCTATAGGTTGTTGGTTCTAGGCTGTGTGTATAGTAGGTGAATGGACTTGGAAATGTTGTAGCTTGAATGGATGACATGAGGAGCAATGGGTTGGTTGGAGAGGTATAGCTTGACATGGAGGTCATGAAGCTTTGGAGATTCTGTGGAGGGCATGAAGTAGCATGCATGGGGTATTGGAGTATGTGGGAGGTGAGGGAGTGTAGGGGGTGAGGATTAGAGGGTCTTACTGTTCTTATTATAACTCAAATCAAGTCCCAAAGCACCAAGCTGGGCCTATTATTAATTCTGTCTCTACATCTAACAATCCCTGTAGCTGCCTCCAAACTGTGGTAATGGAACATAATGTTATGTAAATAGGATGTTGGAGAGGAAGTTATTGAATATGTTGTTTTTCTCCTCTTTGTGATGGAAACTTGTCAAACTTGATTATCCTTTTGTCTCATGACTGTAGCAGTGTGTTCAACAACTTCCTGTGTTGTATCCTTTATTCATCAAGGGCTTAGAGTGAGTTCTGAGAGAAAAAAGGAGGCTTCTCAGAATGGGAATGTGAAGTAAGCATCCAGGTGAGCTACACTGAAAACTTGTGGAATTGTCACCTGTCTTGGCACTTCTGTTGCTGGAAGAGGTTGAGTAACAGAGAAAATCATAGAATAATTGATGAGGAAGTGGGGTGGTTGTGGGAAACAGCAAACATACTAGAATATAGCAAATAAATAGCAAAAATATAGTCGAAACCCATTAATCAAAGTGCAGTGTTCCCCAGCAAGTCATTTTTCTTTCCAATAGGGAAACTCGCTGTGCATCCAAGGTTTGCTAAAACTAACTTCAGCAACAAATCAGTCACATCAATTAAAAGATGGCAACACAAGTGGACGGCTTTCATCAGTACCAATTCTTTCTTTTGCAAGTCTCCAAAATAAGAGGATTCCCACATTCCATGCAGATATACAATTTTAGGAGTAGGAGTCGGTCATTCTGGTCCTCAAGCCTGCCTCGTCATTTGATAAGAACTTAGCTGATTTGATTGTGGCCTCAACTCCTCTTTCCTGCCTTCCTCCATCCTCTTTGACTTCCTTGTTAGTCAAGAATCTATCTAACCCTGCCTGAAGAAAATGTTCCATGACCCTGCTTCTGGGAAAGAGAGTTCCACAATCTCATGACTCTCCATAAACTGTCTCCATGCTCTAGTTTTATGAAGTTATATCAAGAATTAATTAACTCAACGATAACTCTACCAGCATGGATTCACGCCAAATGAACAACCAACTTTAGTGAATTAGCAGGAGAAGCCCCTTGACCCTATTTTACCTCTGAATAAGATAATGGATCCTTTATATCCTAACTTCATTCTCCTGCCTTTGTTCCATATTCCTTAATGACCTTTCAAGGTTCAATTGATCTGAAATTATAAATTATTAATGAAGATAGCACCTTCTGCTTTTTGTGGGAGAGCTTGCCTTACTTCTTCATCTCTTGCATGATCTAATTCCTAAATCATCTCTTGAATGGTCTAGCTCTGATTTTAAGATTATATCTTATGTCTTGGAATCTCTAACTGGTGGAAAATATTTCTTTATCTACCCTATCAGTAAACTCCTAAAAGCCTCAATCAAATCAACCATTAATCTTTTATATTTCAGGAAACACAAGCCTAGTTTGTACAATCTCTCCTCATAATATAACACTTGGAACACTAGTAACGTGCTGGTGAATCTGCAATGTACTCCTTCCAAGATTCATATATCCTTTCTAGACGCTACACAATATTCCAGATCTGACCTAACTAGCTCTTTGTGCAGCTGCAGAAAAACATCCTTCCCTTTATATTCTAACTCTGTAGTTACAAAGGCTAACATTCCATTAGCTTTTTTGATTATTTCTTATAATTGACTATTACATTTTAGTGATCTGAGCAACTGTGCTCTTAACTTCTTTAGACCTCCATTGTTCGTAGTTGTTCACCACTTTTAAAAATATGTCATTTCTTTCTGGTCCAAACTTGATGATTTCACACTTAACTGTGATGAAATCCATCTGCTGCAGTTTTGCACACTCATATAATCTATCAATGTCTCCTTGCAATATTACTTACTATTCCAGCAATCTTTCTGTCATCATCAAATGTGGATATATGTCTTCCTATCTAAATCATTAATAAGCAAAGTGAATAGATGAGACCCCAGCACAGATCTTTGAGATCCCACTAGTCAGCTATTTCCAATTTGAGAACAAATCCATTGTCTCTGTTATTCAGTTCCAAAATGAGTTTTCATTATAGTCAACAGTCTCTTTCACCTGGTCTATCTCTGACTCCTCCCTTCCCTTCCTTGACATCTCTGTTTCCATTTCTGGGGATAGACTGGCCACTAATATCCACTGTAAGCTCCTCCCACAGCTACCTGGACTGTACATCCTCACACCCTGCTTCCTGTAAAGACTCTATCCCATTCTCTCAGTTCCTCTGTCTTTGTCATATATCTATAGATGAAGCCAACTTTGACAAGGGAGCCTCCTAAATGTCCACCTTCTTCCACAACTGAGGATTCCCCAGCACCATTGTCAACAGGGCCCTCAACTGGGTCCAACCCATCTCCTGCACTTTCACCTCACCCCTTCCCTTCCCTCCCTCAACAGCGATAGGGTTCCCCTTGTCCTTACCTACCATCCCACCAGCGTCCACATCCAGAAGATCATCAGATGTCATTTCCACCACCTCCAGTGAGATGCCACCACCAGACGCATATTCCCCTTCCCGCCCTTGTCTGCCTTCGGCAGGGACCGTTCCCTCTGGGACACCCTGGTTCACACTTCCTTCACCCCAACACCTTCCCACAGCCCCACGGCACCTTCCCTTGTAACCCGCGAAGGAGCAACACTTGCTCATTTACTTCCTCCCTCCCCAGTATCCAAGGGCCGAAACACACCTTCCAGGTGAAGCAACACTTCGTCTGCACTTCCCAGAATCTAGTCACTGCATTCGCTGCTCACAATGTGGTCTCCTCTACATTAGGGAACCAAAGCGTAGATTGGGTGACTGCTTCGCAAAACATCTATGTTCTGCTCAGAAAAAAAACCCTGGGCTACCAGTTGCCTGCCACTTTAACACGCCACCCTGTTCCCTGGTCAACATCTCTGTCTCTGGCTTGTTGCAGTGTTCCAGCGAAGCTCAACGCAAGCTGGAAGAACAACACATCATTTTCCACTTGGGGACCCTGCAGTCGTCCAGACTCAGTATCAAGTTCAGTAATTTTAGGGCCTAAACTCTCCCATGTCCTAGCCCCCTACCCCACACCAGGTCTTGTTATCACATAGCATGCTATTACACATAACCTATTGTTAGTCACTAACAGTCCCCATTAACAGCTATTCACCCTCCCAGCCAGATCATTATCAACTCCTTTGTCTATCCAACTGGTCTTCTCTCTCTTCGGGCTCTATCATATCATTTGCTCCCTACCCCATCCCCCTCCCTATCTTCTGCATATAAACCAACGTTTTCCCAGCTACCATCAGTTCTGAGGAAGGGTCACCGGACTCAAAACTTTAACTCTGATTTTTTTCTTCACAGATGCTGCAAGACCTGCTGAGCTTTTCCAGCAACTTCTGTTTCTGTAGCCTCTTTTGTGGATCTTTTTTGAATGTCTTCTGGGAATCCATATAAGCTACAATAGAGAACAGACGAAGCAAACAATGTAGATATATTAAAGGGGAAGCTAGACTAGCAAATAAAACAGAAAGGAATAAATGGTTTCAGAGATAGTAGGAACTGCAGATGCTGGAGAATCTGAGATAACAAGGTGTAGAGCTGGACGTACACAGCAGGCCAAGCAGCATCAGAGGAGCAGGAAGGCTGATGTTTCGGAAGGCTGATGTTTTGGGCCTAGAAGGGTCTGTGTTCATCCAGCTCTACACCTTGTTATCTCAGGGAATAAATGGTTGCAAGATTTAGATGAGAAAGGGTAGGAGGATGATGAGTGTAGCATAATCACTGGTATGAACAGCTTGGGCTAAAAATATTGTATTTGTGTCACATATTCTATGTATTACATCTGTAGGCATTCACCCATCTATAATTTTAGACACTTATTCAAAAACCTCAATTAGATTTGTTCGACTTGACCCATTCTTTGTAAAAGTATGCGGCCGTCTCTGATCAGCTCATAAGTCCTTAAGTCAACATATCACACAAGTAAACAAAATCAAACTCCATCAACTTATTTTTCTGTTACTTTGTTTTAAAAACGTTGATATAGAGTGATTCAAAGTGCAAATTCAGAAACAAAGCAAGCAATTTAATAAAGAAACTTTCATTGTTTATCAGCATACAGTTTCCAGCTGGTTTGTCTCAACAATCTCCAACTTCTTTCTGTTTCACTTTATGTAAAGCCTACCTCTTAGAAATTTATAAGCCAGTAAATTATTTCAACAGTTCAGATGACATCCAAATTGAGACCAAAGCTCCTATAACAGTGCATTGCTCTGTACATCGCCGAGAATCATGTGAAATGTGTACAAGTTTTTGAATGTTCATTTTACGTTTTCTTGACATTACAGTTCTTCTGTCTCATTGGAAATGTTTTTCCCCAAATTTCATGTTATACGCCTCCAAGCAACAACTTGCATTCATTTAGCAATGTTGATGTAATCAAAGATTCTAATACATTTCCCAGGAGCATCTTCAATTAGAATTTGATATCCAGCCAGGTAAGAAGCTATTAGGACAAGTTATCAAAGTATTAGAATCATGACAGTGTAGAAACAGGCCATTCAGCCCATCAAACCCACATTGACCCTCTAAAAACATCCAAATCAGACTCACCTCCCTTCCCTATAACACCCATGACTAATCCACCTGGCCTGCACATCTTTGGACTGTAGGGAGAAACCATAGCACCCAGAGGAAACATATGCAGAATGTGCAAACTCCACACAGACAGTCCCCTGGTGCTGTGGGGCTGCAGTGCTAACCACTGGGCCATCATGCCACCCTTTCAGGTAATGGATTATTTCTGAATTTGTGACAGATAATCCAAAGGACTGTGATGCTTATGCTTTATGACTCATTCTGTGAGATGACCTGGAATATGATCAGACCATTGAACAGTCACTGTATGTCTGAAACCGAACATTCTCATTGAACTTTGGTACATGTTAAATGACAGCTCTGCTCATTGAATGACAGAAATCGCATCCACGGGTTGAAATTACAAATAAAATATTACAGCACAAATAGTATATTAAGTACATAGAATCCTGACATTGCAGAAAGAAGCAATTCAGCCCACCAGGTCTGCATTCACCCTCTGAAGACAATCCCACTCAGACCCTCCCCAGCCCCATAACCCCACATTGGTTTTTTTTTTTTACCTTGGCTGACTCACCTAACCTGGGCAGTTTAACATGGCCAATCCACCTAATGTGCACATCTTTGGACTGTGAAAGGAAATTGAAGTACCTGGAGAAAGCCATACAGACACTGGTAGAACATGAAAGCACCACACAATTGCCTAAGGCTGGAATCAAACCCAGGTCCCTGGGACTGTGAGGAAGCATTCCTAACCACTGTGCCACTGTGCCCTCCAGTTAAAGACAAACACTTCTTAATAAACTATCATTAGCTACTCAGTTATTCAAAAGAACATTCACTTTATAAAATATAGCAAAACATATGCCTTTTTTTTAGAGAAAAGAGCTTATTTTCTGGTCCTTCTCTTTGTTTTCAACTTTCCTTGCAGACTAAAGACTAATAATTCTTTTTAATGACTGTTGAATGATGACTAGATTCAGTTTTGAAGCAAATTTATAGGCAGGACCAATATTAAGTTTCCTTGCTTAACAGTTAACTTTCAGCCATGTTTAGCTGCACTTTTATATACACTGGTGGACACATAATATATTGACTTGTAGTGCTAAATGCTTATCTAACACTCTTACAACTCATGATATCAGCCTTGATTGCCTGCCTGATGAGTCAATTCTAAAAAATTGCCTCTCTTCGTGTGAAGTCGATGTATCTGACCAGTTCATTCACCTCACCTTGGATGCATCCTTAGTCTCCTTGTACTGATATAGGGCAACTGCTAGCCTCAAAGTTAAGGCAAGCCATCAGTTCCCTTGTGTTAGCATTTTCATTGCAATTGAAGCAAGAAGCCAGGAATGGGCAGAACATTAACAGCTGCTGAACTGAACTGCTTGCTAGCTTCATCCTGATGTTGAAATCATTTGCATTAGGGAGATCATACCCAGAAAATCCCCAGCATGTGTATTTAGTCCTTTTGTCAATGCAATGAAGATGTTTCATCCAAAATCCCTTATGAATGAGTATGTCAGTATACATTTAAGAGCCATTCTCAAGCTGTCATGTCTTTTTCATAGCTTGTATTCTAGGTTGGTATAGCAGTCACAGAATCATAGACACATAGAGTTATACAGCATAGAAACAGACCCTTCGGCCCACCATGTCCATGCTGACCAACAAACACCAATCTGCACTAATTCCATTTACCTGCACTTGGTCCATAGCCTGCTTTGCCCTGGTATTTTAAGCACTCATCCAGATGCTTCTTCAATGTTTCAAAAGTTAACTGCCTGTACCATCCTCTCAAACAGCATGTTCCATATATCTACCACCATCTGGGTGAATAGGTATTTTCTCAGATGTCCTCTAAACCATTTGCTTCTCACCTTAAACTTTTGTCCTCTGGTCTTAGATATGTCTGCCATAGGGAAGTGATTCTCACTATCTACTCTGTCTATGCCTCTCAATTTGTGTACCTCAATCAGATACCCCTTCAGTCTCCTCTGCTCCAAGGAAAACAAACCCAGCCCATCCAGTCTCTCCTCATAACTGAGATTTTTCATCCCAGGCACCATCCACCTGAATCTCCTCTGCACCCTCTTCAATGGGATCGTGTCCTTCCAATGGTGCAGAGACCAGAACTGCACACAGCACTCCATCTGCAGCCTAACATGTGTTTTATAAAGTTGTAACACGACTTTCTTTCTCCTACATTCTAAACCCTGGACAATGTAGGCAAGCATCCATATGCCATTTTCACCACATATGTTGAGGTCTTAGATTCCATCATAACTCAGGCCACTTGAAGCATGATATGCAGATAGGAACACACACACCATTGTGACCAAATATCATAATACTAGTCCACGGCACGGTAGTACCCGTGAATATATTTGTGCCTATAAGTCACTTGTAATAAATGTCTGTTAAATCTTTCAATGCCACATTATCCACACGTAGATTCTTATGTTAGAAAGAATAACACAAGCATTGCCACATCAGGTAAAGATACGCTGCTGATGGCAAAATGCACATTGTCGTTAGCAGCTATAGTGATGCCTATTTATAACAAAACGATTGCAAGATTCCAATGGCAGAATCTTGAAAACCTAATTGAAAGCCAACTTGAGAACCACCCAGGATGTCAAAGGATTCAGACAATCAACCTGTGAGCATGTAGATTTGTAGGTAGGCATTGACCAGCCAGATGACAGAGCTAGTCCCTTTCTGCTTAAAGTCTAAATTCTTTCAAGTTAGAACATCCAATCTCACTTTAAATTAAAATTCAAGTGTCTGCAGTTCAGACATTTTAAAACAAAAAGCAGTTAAAGATTCTTCATAGCATAGCTGCAAAGCTTTCATAAAATGAAATGCAGTTTTAGCAAAACTTAACAGAACTTCTCTATGCTAAGAAGGCTCATCTGTGAGCAAAGGCTACCTAGTTGCACCATTTTTTCTTTCTAATTCATCATGCAAGTAGAAAGAAGCCTATGTAATTTAATCACTCATTATTTGGAATGCGCACCATCTACTGGCTGAAACCTGCACCTGCAAACCTGCAATTTTTGACCTACAAGACTCCATTTCTTCAAATTGCACTCTTAAAGGGACCAAGGCTGGTAAAGTTGCCATAGTCCCAGAGGGTAATAGGGTTGATCTGTCAGTAGTGAGAGATGACTAGTGGTGGTTTAATCTGAGGGTCACCATGCCTTAGGCAAGGGGCAAGGTTGAAATCTTCATGGCAACCTCAGCCAGCACAAGAATTGAACCCATAATAGTGGCACCTTGCTGCATTGCGAACCAGCCATCTAGCCAAGTGAGCTAACCAACCCCAAGAAAATCTTGTATGGGGGCAGCAACAAGAAAAACACAGAGGAAGAGAAGCAGAAAAGGGAGAATAAAAGGAGAGAGAAAAGCAAAACAAATTTTTAAAAATGAACATGCACTGCACTGCACTGCACTGCACTCTACTTCTCCAAGAAAAGCAAAAACCTCCAAAGAGAAATGGAAGGTAAGCACTTATTTATGGTCTTGGCAGACATTACAAAATGACAACTTTTCAAACAACATGTGCAGTTTCACTTTACAAATCAAGCAATAGATCATCCTGAGAAAAGAGCCTGAAAGTTTTGCTGGGTATTGACAAGGACGGGTTGTATAGAATTAATACATCTTGTCCTTCCATGGACCGTCAGCGAGATCCAGAAAAGATCTGAATGTTACCTGAGGACTAGGGAAGAATTGGCTTCAGGATTAACAGACTTCAACACCTGTCACCTAGATAGCAACTCCATGAAATGACTTAACTTGGTCAAGATATTAAAATGAGCCCATTTGGTGCTTCTGCGCCTCCACCTCCAAATTATACTCAACATCTGCTGAAACTTCTAACGTATGCAGAGGCTGTAACATGGAAATGTGGGACCTGCACCTCTAGTCAGTCAGTTACGATCTAATTTTGTCCTGACAATGCTAATAATCTATAAATAAAGATTCTACCCTTTTCTTTACATTAGTACCTGGCATCGACTACCTGAGTTCCAATTTATATTACCCTCTGTCAACGGTTCCCACATGAACCACAGTCATTAGATAAATCCTTCTTTGTCAGATATCTGGCTGGCTGCTGTGGACAGTTCTCATTCTGCCATTAACAGAATTTGCAAAGGCCAGAGGAGAAGTAGTCTAAATCACTAGCCACAGGCAGAAAACAGCCATTTGTGATCAGTTGCCTTGCTTGCATCTCGACTCCCTTGAAGATAAAAGATCCATCTCACTTTCAATAGCTCCTTTCTCCAAGCTGCCTCCCTCTTGATCATCATGGCAGCATTTCCCCTGTGCCAAAATTGATAAATTTAAGACCTATCTATCAGGACAAAATAAGGCATTTTGCTGACTGTTGGTGACCTTCATCTCTGTCTACAACCGTGTGACTGTTGAATAACCCCAGTAAAGTGGTACGGTATAATGCATTCCTAAAACTTTCCTGTCCCTTTGAACCTTCTGTCTGGCTAATCTACCATACATTATGACTTGACTATCTTCTGGAATGTATGATCCAGAAACCATTCCTCCCAGATGCTTTGGGACACAGTACCTTGGAGTGTGCAGCCACCAGACGTCTGATGAAGATGAGGTCCTCTAGATGAACCTATGAATATTCCACATCTTATACTTCATATGCATCCTGATGTCCATTGGCTCTCTATTGCTGGTGTTATGATCTCAGCTTAAAACAAGCTTTTACTCACTGGCCTACTTTCAACCTAAACTCTAAAGTAGCCCACTTTATTTTCACTTGACCTTTATTTTACCTTTCAAAACTTGATTCAGGCTGAAGCCAATTATTACAATTTGAAGAAATTTGATTATTCCCTAGCTAGGTTGCCTGAGTCATGTCTTTTTATAGCGATAAAATTCCTTTGACAAAAGCCAATTTTTGATTTTTTTTTCATTGCCATTCAAAACACAAATGTGGCTTTTGTAAATTAGAAACAGTTTAAGTTCTGTTCGGTAGCCAAATGTGAATTTATAGTTGTCAGATGGCTTGGACAAAGCCCAAACTGATGTGATTCAGAGATGGGGAGTATTCTGTTGCTTAGTCACCAGTTTGGTTGGCAAAACAGAAAGAGCAAGGAAGTGCATGTATGGTCAGACAGTAATAAGAGCTTGTCTAGACGTTGTCAAATGCATGTCTTTGGGTAACGTTATTATTGTTATTTACAGAAAAACATTGTAATCAAAAAATCATGGCTGACTGACGTATTTAGTTTTGTCACTAATGAGGAACACATTTGCCTTCTTACATGTTAGATTCTTCTAACTTCAAAGCAATTCAATAGTCCATTACTAGATTAACACAGAAGCACCAGAATGAAGTTTGGCTTCAATGTCCAAAGCAAAAGTCGCTCAGTAGCATCATTATTGAAGGACACAGCAGCTAAACTGAGCTAGTGGCAAATGTTAAAAGAAATATCATGAAGAAAAGCCTAAACAAGAACAAACTTGCTGGAAAAGCTCAGCAGGTCTGGCAGCATTTGTGAGGGAGAAAACAGAGTTAACATTTTGGGTCTGGTGACCCTTCCTCAGAACTGATGGTGGCTGGGAAAACGTCAGTTTATATGCAGAAAATAGGGAGGTGGGTGAGGTAGGGAGTAAATGATAGGATAGAGCCCAAAGAGAGAGAAAGACAGTTGGACAGACAAAGGAGTAGCTAACGATCAGGCTGGGAGGGTGAATAGTTGTTAATGGGGACTGTTAGTGACTAACAACAGGGGGTGTGTAATGGCAGACAATGTGGTAACGAGGGGTAGGGGGCTGGGACATGAGATAGTTTAGGCCATAAAACTAGTGAACTCAATATTGAGTGCGGAGGGCTGTAGGGTCCCCAAGTGGAAAATGAGGTGTTGCTCCTCCAGCTTGCAAAGCTAGATTCTAACTTTTATCTTATTTAAAGGCATCTCATTTAAGGTGCTCTGTTCCTGATGTAATTTCATTGGTTATACTACTCGGCTTTAAGAAAAAAACACTTTTTTCCTACCCTCCAGCTAAAATACAAATAAAAGAAAGACGAATTGATGTAACTTTAACTTTATTGGAAAACTAAACAGAATAATAAATCATTTAACTGCCAAACTGCAACTGTTCCAATAAAGTAACATCCCATACATGCACCCTTGGCAAAGGCAAGTTCAGTAAAATAGATTGTCTTACATGTGATGTTTCTCCAGTCCAGGAGAAAAGAACACTTAGAGAAAAGCCAGCTTCCACAACCAGTTTCAAAACCCTAACAGCTACTGAAAGCTAAACCAAAATCCTGGTTCTCTGGGAGCCTGACTTCAGCCCTTCATGTTGCTTCTGTTGTTCTAACTTTAAAACAAAACTATCAAGGCCTCACAAGCTGTTTTCTTAAGTAGCTTAGAAAAGACAGCTCAGTACCTATGGCTCAAAATCTCTTTTCAAAGAAAAGGACAAAATATACCCCTTAGAGCTATAGTATTGTCACATCTTACAACCCCACCCCTTAAAAAAACAACCATCAAGATACAAAGATAATTTCATTTTTAAAAAACCTTTAATCACATGTTATTAGTACACTACAGTACATATACATCACATTGACTCTAAGCAGGCAAACATTCACTGCTACAGTCCATTTCAATCCATTTCTTCTGTCCCCGAACATGATCATCTTCCTTCATCAAAATTGTGGCAACACATTGGCAATTATGTTCTCCTGTCTTGCCTCTAATTCATGTTGCTGTATATATCAAATTCCACTGGGTCCATTTACTAATTGGTGTACTGAGCCCCCAGTACAGGCACAAAAGGGCAAAAACTATCAGCATCTGTGCTCAGGCTTGAAACAATTAACAGCAGGTTTGAAATATATATTATTTTCATTTTTTTTGGGTGTGAATGTCATTGGCTTGGTCAGCTTTAAATGCTCAAGAACTGAATGGCTTACCAGGTCATTTCAGAGAGTGGTCAAGGATTAATCACATTTTTCTGGGTCTGGGGTCTCAGATAAACCAGTACAGTAAGAATAGAAAATTTTCTGAACCAGGTCAGATCTTACAATTGACAGTGGCTATTTGGTATCGTTGGCGAGCTATTAATTCAGTTCAAATTTCACTATCTACTGTGTTGGGATTTCAATACATGCCCCATAATGTTATTTCAAGGTACTAGATTACTAAATTTGTGACATTACCGCCACCTACCCTATATAAAAGCAGAGATGTAAAGGGTATATCCAACCCTACCTTTAAAGAATGTGGGCCAAATTTGCTACCCTCAAATCACTGCACCTACCTCACCAACCTACATCCCCACATTGGCTATAGATTAACCCTGTTCCCAACCATCTAATCTCCAATCCTCAAACCCAGTGTTTGCTGACCTACAAGCCACTGTGACACTAACAGTAACCAATTTTTGAACTCTTTTCATCTTAGTCTCTTTGCACTTTGCTCATTTGGTTGAAATTAATTTTGAATCTCAGTATTTCAATGTCTTAGGAAGTACATTCGAATTTCTGCTCCATTAAGTCATAATTTTTTTATCTTTGGTGTGAACATCAGGACAGTTTGGTTATGTAAAGGTAATTCATACATTTTACAGCATGCATAAAAAGTACACAACAATTATGGGATGATTATAAAGCAGTTTTGAAGTTCAGCTAAAATCATAATGTATTTGAAAAAATTACTGAAGAACTGCAGATGCTAGAATTAGAAACAAAAACAGAAATTGCTGGAGAAACTTAATAGGTCTGGCATATCTGTGAAGAGAAAGCAGTGTTAACATTTTGGGTGCAGTGACCCTTCTTCTGAAGTATGTGAGTTTGAGTTTGAAAGAAACTTGGAAGTTTCTGTCATTTTTCTATTAGTCTATTTTCTAACAGTCACCTTAGGAATTCACCATTCAATATAGTTTTCATTGAGTAAATACTTCCTTGTTTTACAGAGTGCTGACATCATAGCTGAAAGATAATTAATCCATTACCTTCACAAGAATTAACCTATTAAATTTTTGTGGTGTCCAAGAAATATTTGGAGGGCTGTCCATTTGCTGCAATTTTTGGATTAATGCAGCTAAGCCAATTCTCCTTTCTGTTGTCTTCATGTTTGGTGTTGGTTTGCTTTTTGTCTTCATCTGAGAAAACTCTTTAGAACATACTATACAGTTGCAATTTATTCAAATGAATATATCTAGGTCTATGCTTCAGGTACTGATTTTCCCTTATGTACTTGGGCTATATCTAACTGCCATGTTAACAAAATAGCAGCAACGGTAAAATGAAAAACATCACCATTTTCAGTAGTGGATATTACTGGCTTCCTGTTTATGCAGAATTGTTAATTAAGCAGGATCTGAGGGCAGATGTTATGTTAGATTTAGTGTACAGCAGGCTACCAGAAATGATTAGTAACCTGGAAGTAGGTGGTTTCCTTGAGTTTTAATGATGGTTATACCATTAGATTTGATATCAAAATAAAAGCTAAGGCCAAAAATAATAAATGTACTACACTTTGGAAGAACAACTCAGATTCGATCAGAAGAGTTCTGTGGATGAATAAATAGAAGTGGAAAATAGACCAAAAAAAATGGATTTTCCAAATTACTATCCAGATTGCAGAAATGAGGCAGGTCCCTAAAAGGCAAAGATGTTCTGCAAGACTCGAGATACAAACGGTTAAGTTGTTAAATGAAGGGATAAGTAACACTGGGGTCTTGACAGAGAGGATGTGGAATGGATGCTTACTCTTGTGGGAGATTCTAGAACCAGGTATAAGCTGTTTTAAAAAAAAAGCTCATTTAAGACAGGGATAAGGAGAATATTTTTCCTCATAGCAAGTCACGTGTCTTGGGAACTCTCTTCCTCAGAAGGCTGTGGAAGTAGCATTTTTGAATATTTTTAAGGCAGAGATAGATTCTTGATTAGGATGGGGGTAAAAATTTATGGGAGGTAAGCCAGAGCATGGAATAATCAGATTAGCCATGGTCTTACTGAATGCCAGAGCAGATTTCAAGGGCTGAGTGACCTACTGTTGCTCTTATGCATATAAAAACCAAAAGAGCTGCAGATGCTGTCAATCAGGAACAAAAACAAAGTTGCTGGAAAAGCTCAGCAGGTCTGGCAGCACCTGTGGAGGAGAAAACAGAGTTAACGTTTCGGGTCCGGTCACCCTTCCTCAGAACTTCT
>JAHRHZ010000051.1:17548738-17587206 GCA_024137785.1 Ginglymostoma cirratum | reverse complement strand
TCCCCTCCCCCATTTCTGAAGAAGGGTCTAGGCCCGAAACGTCAGCTTTCCTGCTCCTCTGATGCTGCTTGGCCTGCTGTGTTCATCCAGCTCTACACCTTGTTATCTCAGATTCTCCAGCATCTGCAGTTCCTAATATCTCTGCGAAAATAGTGTATTGGATTTCCAAGTAATTACACGCAAACTAAAGAGGGCCATGTAGTTGACTTCCCATGAATCGTGGCTGCATTCCATGAGAGCTCCACTGAAACATTGCTAATTTAACATCACCAGGCCAACTAAGATTGACCCTGTGACTGTCTCCAATCTGGAACAGTTTGATACCCCTCCTTGAGACCAATTCTAACCTTCATTGCCCTGTTTAATGGAATTTCAGCTCTGAGGCTGGTTGCAACACTAAAAAAGCATACAACAGGAGCTGAGACCAAAGACATCGCAGCAGGAGAGAGAGCTTAAAGGATACCTGGCAGATAACTGGACCAAAGGCCACCCAGTACGAGAGAAAACCAAAGAGCATCCCCATGGAGACAGGCCAAAAGGCCATCTGATGTAAGATGGAACCAAAAAGACCGTGACTGGATTCAGGATAAAAGAGCACACAGTGAGAGGTGAATAATGATGACTTCAACTGGGGTCTAGTTCTCGTTTGCTACATTATTGGTGCAGGTAACATTGAACCAACAATTCTCAATAGTTACCTTTTAAAGCACAAATAAACAAAAATTCTCATTTTTGTTAAACTCCTTTGGTGCCCGAAAAACAGGATAGTGATGACACATTACAAAGTTTATTTGGCATGTTTCATTTGCAACTAAAATTCTCATATTCCCCTATCCATCAGATGTGCCCTATGACTACATAAGTAGATAGGACACATGGAAAGACTGTTCACTCATTTGTGTATATTTCTCTGACTGATGGAAATCGAAAGGGAGTAAGAATGGAAGTTTCCAGAACTGCACGACTCAAGCCAAAGCAGTGAACATCAGATTGTCAAGACTAACTTACTTAGAGCTTTAAATTCTCGAGAAATTTGGGTAACTATTTGATTGCTTGACAATAAGAAATGAGTTGAAAATACCACAATTCTGGTACAGACTGGAAAACCACAAGCACCAATGTCACAAAAGAATTCCCCAATAAAACATTTTTGTGACACCATGTTATGCCAAACACCCACAGTGATGTCTAGATCAGCTTCATCTGATTTTCACATTTTCTCCCACCACAGCAATAGAAAAGGACAACTAAAGCCAAGACATAATTGTGCGTGGGAAGAAAGGTCAGGTAATTAGTTTGTTGGATTTTTATGGAAACTGCACTCAATGTCTCCTTGTCCTTCTGAAAAGTTGAATCATCAATGCTGATTTCCATGAAAAATAATGGATTGTGTTGTAGCCCTGATAGTAATACTGGACAAATCAAATCCAGGAGTGAGACCTGGCTTAAGTTTTTTTTTCCTTTTGGTTACCATGGAGGTCAGTCACTGAATATATTTACAACATGTATTTGATTGCCAATGTAGTTTTAACAAACTAACATAAAACTTAATACACCAAAGAAAAACATGAACCGTGTTATACTGGTCAAGACCTATTTGAAATGGTCCCACTACAAATATTTCAAAGGAGGGTTCACCACTTTTATCTCAACAACAACATAATAAACAACTGAACCTCAGCAAAGGCTCACTCCTGTGTCCATGTTAAAGCTCCTTATTCAGTTGGCACAGCTGCAATTAGTTACTTTTCAGCAAAGTTCTGCATTCATTCAATGCTTTTTTTCAGTCAATGTATCTTCCTTAGACCCTTAAGCAAACTGCTAACTCAGCTCACTTTCTACCTTACATAGATTCCTTAACCTCATCTCTTCAACTGATTTGTAGGATGTCGTCCCCTCTGAAACTTCCACAGCTTTCTATATTTGACTTTCTTCTAAGCATTGCAGGACTTTTGCTGCAGGCCTTGCAGCTAGATTGCTAATAACAGCACATCTGCTGTTAAGGACCTCCTCTCTCTAAATCAACATGCTTCTGTCTAAATCTCTAAGGGATGTAAAACCAAATCAACAAACACCCTTGCAGTTAACGTACCGGGTAGCTTGCTGTTCATTTATCTAAAGACACAGGATTTATTAGAAATACTGATTTTTAAACTCACTGTTCAAAATGACTTTTTGACCATTACAAAACTGAAAAATAAAATACATTTTTCCTATAATTTAGATTTCAAGTTCACAAATACTATATATAATCATATGATGAATCTTCATTCAAGTAACATTTGACTTGTTCCAGACTTCTGACATAAACTTTGCTTGAAAGATCCAAAATTCAGTTGTAAGTGAAGAAGTTGATCAATTGCTCCTACAAATGCATATCAGGTCGTCATTTCATATGTAATTCAGCATTAAAATAGTTTCTTACAAGGCATTAATTTCCCTTTCTCCTACTGCTTGAGCAGTGGTGTGTTTTCAACACTTTTGATGTTTATGTTCTTTTTCTCTTTAGCATAATCAGGCTAAACAATTGCTGCAGGCATGAATGTTTATGTTGGTGAATCCATTTAATTGATTTGAAAAGTGTGTGCTTTCACTCTGTTCTTGCTGACTGTTAGAAACATCTCTAGCACTTTTGTTCCTGCAGTTGGGTTGTTATTATTAGTCTATTGCTCCTTGAGGGAACTTACACAAAATTCCAAACTTCAGACATTGCATATAACAGGTTGGTTCACTTCATATGAAAGCTGCTGCTACATGGGAGGGAAGTCTATATCTCAAAAGCTTGGAAAGCGTTTTGTATACATGCAAATCCCACATGATTATAATCCTGCTCAGTGAAAAAGGTCTACAATATAAACTCGCCCAGAATTATTTCGCACAAAGCTGAGAAAGTGACTTTGCTGTTCCTTTTCTGGCACCACCCAGTCCTCACCTAGTGATCCTCTTCAGTCCTACTAATTAATTTCTCCTGGTTAAGTGTAGCTTGTGCTTGTGCTTGTCCAAGTAGCAGAAACCAATCAGTGGTAGGTGATATCACTCTGTTCTCACTGTACAAAAGTACTGAGGGGGAATGTATGTGCAAATGTGCTTTGAATAAACGGCTCTTCCTATTGGAGGTCTTTCTTTTGAAACATTCTGTGCATTTTTTTTACATGTGACTTTGAAGGTACACTCGTGTGTTGAATAAACAAGAGAAGGAATGATATAAAAGAACTTGATTAATATAACCCATTGATTTAGGGAAGGCATCCAACTTCATACTCCTTCTCTTATTTGATGCTTTCTTGCCCAGTTTCTTTTTATTCCCTTCACGTGGATCTCATTGTTAAGGCATCATTTGTTGTGTGTCCCTAGTTGCCTGTGAGGAGGTGGTATTGAGCTATCTTCTTAACAACTGAGCAATTTGCTGGGCCACTTTAATGAAAAGTGAGCCATGTTCCTGAGGGGCACATTCACAGGTAGGTCAACAGGCCCATTGCCCAAAAGGACACCAGTGATCTAGATGAGTTTTTACAATATTCCAGTAGCTGCATGGTCACCATCACTGTTCTGAGCTTAACTAACTGAATTTAAATTTCCCAATTGTGAGATTTAAATTTATGTCTCCAAATCATTAGCTACTCAGTTGATTACTGGTCCAATAACATAACAATATGTTGCTATAACTTAATGATATTCTGAAATAGAAACACACGTTCTGATCTTTTTTAAATCTTGCTCTACTCCTTTCTAACATTTACCCTCTTGTTCTACAAGCAGCAATCACATTTTGCAAAGTTAGGGAGCTCACAAAGTAAAATATAACTTTCTTTCCTCCATGTTTTAGTCAACACTGAAATGTATGTGTCACACAGCTACTTTGACTGTCGAGTCCCTTTAAGATTTCTGCTTGACCACTGCTCAGTTTTAAGTTGTTTTTTTGTTTTTGGCTGTGGGTGGTAAACATTCAAAGAGCTACTTTATAGTGGCAGAAATGTACAAGACAAGTTTTGGGGAAAGTGTAAGGTAGTAGCGCTGTGCTACAGTTCACTCAGAGAGTCTAGGTTGCTGTGGCAATGTGCACATAGAACTTGCACATTACACTCTAGAGCTTTAAGCAATGATAATAGAGGTTCCAATAGTTTTCTATTATGTAGCTGACCAGGATCCTCTGTTTTTAATTCATTCGCGGGATGTAGGCATCACTGGTTGGCTGGCATTTGTTGCCCGTCCCTATTGCCCTTGAGAAGTTCGTGGTGAGCTGCCTTCTTGAACTGTTGCAGTCCATGTTTTAGATTGACCCGCAATGCCCTGAGGGAGGGATTCCCAGGATTTTGACCCAGAAGGAACAGTAATATATTTTCAAGTCAAGAAGGTGAGTGGCATGGAGGGGAACTTGCAGGTGGTGGCATTCCCAAGTGGCTGTTGCCCTTCTCCTTCTAGACGGAAGTGGTGGTGTATTTGGAAGGTGCTGTGTAAAGATCTTTGGCAAATTTAGCCTTACAGCCTCCTGTTGACATGTGTTGGAAGGATTTGCAGTTAATTCTCGATCTGTTTGGCTACATTATGAACGTGCCTTCCTTTGGCTGTCAAATCTTTGGTTGGGACTCAACCCCAAAGCTTCTGGCTCAGAGGCTGGAATGTTGCCCACAGGGCAAGGGGAAATCCTGGTAGGTCAATGAGCCACAAGTCATACATTTTTAGCATGCTCAAGTGAGATATATGCGCATAAAAATTTAATAGAGTGTTGCCTTGGGCTTGTATCTTACCTTCTTCCTGGCCTTTCTCCAGGTCCAGAGGATGCTGAAAATAGCACTGATTTTCTAGCAATCTGAGCAGTGCTTGTTCAACCAGTATTTCTTGAGAATGCTCTTCTCTCTCAAATTCAGCTATTTTTCTCCTTCTACTCTACAGACAAGGAACGTGGGCATTTGACCATTTTGATCTCAAAAGTAGTTCTTGATCTGGTTGCATCTTCGGAAAAAAAATTGTTGCATTAATATGTAGTGTGCATTCCTTTGTTCAAATGAAATGTTGAATGTTAGATTAATCTCTATTCTTTCACTGTAATAATCATTTTTGAGAACTGCACTGGCCATCTCAATGGATGGCTGAGGAGTGGTGGATGACAGACGTGATTGGCATATTCTGCTAAAAACATGACTATCAGAGATTAACAGGCAGGTGATAAGTTTCTGTATATAAAAAGGTAGTAAGCCATTGTAAACCTCATACAGCACAAGCAGCAATTTCTAGGATACACTCACTAAACTTCATTCAATCTGGTGGCACGGTGGCTCAGTGGTTGGCACTGCTGCCCCACAGCGCCAGGGACCTGGGTTTGATTTCACCCTCGGATGACTGTCTGTGTGCAGTTTGCACATTCTCCCCGTGTCTGCGTGGGTTTCCTCCCACAGTCCAAAGATGTGCAGGCTAGGTGGATTGGCCATGCTAAATTGCCCGTAGCGTTCGGGGATGTGGAGATTAGGTGAGTTATAGGAGGATGAGTCTGGGTGGGATGCTCTGAGGGTCAGAATGGACCTGTTGAGCCGAAGGGCCTGTTTCCACACTGTAAGCATTCTATGATCTGCTGTTATGCGTTTTAGTCCCCCATCTATAATATTACCCGAAATTAAAAATGTCAAACATATGCTGACAAAATTGCTATAAGCTTGTCAGCTGGCAAAATTTTAACTACAACAACTTGCATTTATAAAGCACCTTTGGCACAGTTGATTTTTGCGAGGGATGCTTTACAAACGGACTATCAATAACATTTGAAACTGTCACATAAGGACATATTAGGACAGAAGACCAGAAGCTCGGACAAAGAGGTGGATTTTAGGGAATGTCTTAGTGAATGGGATAGAGTGTTGGAGATGATTGTAAAGGCAATTCCAATACTTAAGACCTCAGCAGCTCAAAGCACTGCTACCCATAGTGAAGGGATGAAACTAAGGAATGAGTTAGAGACCATAATTGGAGAAGTGCAGAAATCTTTGCATGATGTAAGGCAGGAGGAAATTTCAGTGACAGAGTGAGTGAGGACATGAAAGGATTTATAGCAAGCTCTAGCATGTTAAAATGAAGTTCTCAACTCAGTAGTGAAAGGTTAGAAAGCACAGGAGTGATGAAACTTGCTGCTTTAACAATAACAAAGAACTTTTGTTTGAGCATTTCCTACAGGAGATTTGTTGCCTTTACTTTGCCATTTATAGAGATTTGGTTAAGTTAAGTGAAGTGGAAACGACAGTAAAGTTTTGTTTCTTAACTTGTTCCTGGAGATGTGAGTGAGAACAGGCAGATCTGACAGTAAGTTCTTTCTGGATCATAAGATAACTTGTTACAAAGACTTCCTTGATTTGTAACTTAACTTTATGGTCATTAAATAACAAGGGTTTCCGCTCATATTTCTGATGCTCTAAGAGAAAGCGGAAAAAAAATCTATACCTGTAAAGATTGTAAGTGAAATGATTCAGGTTCAACTCGCTCCCTCTGAGGATCATACAAAACATCTCAATGAGTATTGATGCTTCCACTCAACTTATAATTTGGCATTAGTGATCTCTAAACACCAGTGTCGTATGAAATAATATGCTAGCAGGTGACAAATCTTTGAACAAACAGAAGTGGATGACATAATTTAATGTCAATATCGCTTTTTGGTATTGGAACAAAATATTATTACACGCTATTACATGAATTACATAGCTTTATGATGGATATAACATACCTCCACTCCCCTTTCCTCTCCACTCCTCAACCCTTTCATTTCTACTGCAAAGAAGGTCAGCAAACTTATTTCCCAGCAGGTAAGCGTGCCAAATGCCTTTTTAACCACTATGTGATGCAAACTTTAAGGAATTATGAACCTGCACCCCTAGGTCCCTCTGTTCCACAGTACTACCCAAGGCTTGATCATCAATTGTGTAAACCCTGTCCTTGTTTGTTGTACCAAACTGCACTATCTCGCACATATCCAGATTGAACTCCATCTGATAATTTTCAGCCCATTGACCCCTTTGGTTGAGATCCCTTTGTATTTTTAGGAGACCTTCTTCACTATCTACAATGCCACCAATTTTGGTTTGTGTAGGATGGGACATTTTTCAGTAGAGCGGAGAAGGTTGCGAGGCGACCTGATAAAAGTTTAGAAAATAATGAGAGGTATAGATAGAGTTAATGGTAGTTGCTGTTTTTTCCTGGACTGGGGGATTTCAAGACCAGGGGGCACATTTTTGAGGTGAGAGAAGAGTGATTTAAAAAAGACATGGGAGGCAAATATTTTACACAGAGGTTGGTTTGCATTTGGTGGATGTGGGTACAATTCCAACTTTTAAAATACTTTTGGATAGATACATGAATAGGAAAGATTTGGAGGGATATGGGCCAGGAGTATTTTAGTTTAGTTTAGTTTAGGATTATGTTCAGCATGGGCTGGTTGGACTGAAGGGTCTGTTTCCGTGCTGACTCAATGGCTTGAGCATTTCCACTCAAAGTTAATGGTAAACAATGGCTGACTGAGCCAAGTATATTTACATCTGAGTGTAACAACGTGTTAGTTGGTGGTGAGGAGGGTTAGTGGGCATTCGGCTGTACTCTGTTGCTTTTCATTCTAATATTGATGAAATTGGAAACAATTACGAAAAATTGCTTTAATGGGCAGCTTTAATGCAGTAAAAGGTCTCAAGGTCCTTTGCTGGAGTTTGCCCAGCAGATATGCTTCTGTTTATCCTGTACATACTTATTTAATGATTTTTCAATGATAAACAGCATCCTGACACTTAAGAAGGAGGGAAAAGAGCCAAGAGATTAACAGTTCACATTCACGCCCAGTGGTTAGCTTTAGTACAACATATGCAGTCGGAAACATAAACAGAAATTGCCGGAAAATCTCAGCAAGTCTGGCAGCATTTGTGGAGACAAAGCAGAAGTTGGAAGCTGTTACTCAATAGCTGGACGCAACGTTACAGCATAGATCAGAAACAGACAAGAAGAGATTTATTTAAGGAGAACTAAGTCACTCCCTCGATGATTCAATAGGATCAGGGAATGAGCAGCTAAGCAAAATATGAAGTACATTCCTCAGAAGGACTGCTGGAGACCATTTACATTGCAAGGTGTCTTATGAGAAATTTTCTGGGACCAGAACAGCCATAAAAATACTCCAGTACTCCTCTATATGCTACCTATCTCCCTCTTCTACAAAGGCCCATTCTGCTTATTTTACTTCCATCTTGGGTCTCTCGTGGTGCTGACAGATTTTCAGGCCTCCAATCCCTCTCCCCTCTTTGGTAAGATGCCAGCTCATATTCATTGAACACTGGGCACCTTGCCAACTATATTGTAATGAGGCAAGAGCCAAAAATTGATCCAGGTGAACTGCAAATTTTATGCCCTTTTTGGACCTATATCTAAATCAGCTACCATTGGGTTGTGCTCAGTAATTTTAGTCTTAAAATGTCTCAGTATTTTAATCTTTGGTGGTTTCACAGCTTAGAAATATAATGACTGCAAAAACTAAAAAATATCTAAAATGTTTCTGGTGCATGGATTAAAAAAAGGAGGAAATGTCTGTTTAATATCAAGTGACCTTCTCTCTCACGAAACCTTTATTTCTGTACTGATCCAAATTGTACGTCTGTTCTAGACTGAATGAAAAATGATCCCTCTAAATGTAATACTGCACTGGGGACCAACAGGCCCAAACACTTTGATTATTGTCGCTTTGTAGCTAGCTCCTGTTGATAGCACACTTACAGAGAAGGTATAACCAGCAGAAATTTTTTTGAAAAAAATTTGGCAAGTTTTGAATATAAGACTTGAGCTGCTCATTAGTGTCTGACTATACAAGGTACATTTATAAATTTGTAATTTATAGGCAAGTGCTTCGATTACTCTGATGCCATATTAGGATTACAAGCAAAGAGAAACGCCTCAACATCACTATTGAAAACAATTATGATCAAATATACACAGGCACTTCTAAAATTGGGATTGGAAATTTGATACCTGGATAATTTCAGTGTTGCAATTCCAATCCACAACGGTGTCACTTGCCCACCATAACTGTTAGAAGTAAAAGTCCTAATTTGGCCAGTGGTATATTAGATGCCCAATTAATGGTGCTAAACAGTGCCAGAAGGCAAGAATTGTGTGCAGAGTACAAGTGGCAAAGCTGATGCCATCCACAACAAGACCTCCCTTTGCATGGCAGAAGACAGTGGCTAGGAGACACACTGCACATCAAAAGTGACTAAATGGCTATCTTAAAGGTACAGTGCCTAAAAGGCAGCAAGATCTCAGAGGTTTGCAGAATAAAAAAAAATCCTAAATTTCTGTCTATGCTGAATTTGATTTAACAGATGGTTGGGGTTCAGCAATTAAAAAAGTGAAAATCTCCTTCCCACCCACCCTGGTCCACTAACACCCGCCTCAAAACATTTAACAGACAGAAAGTTACAACTAAAACATATGGCCCGTGTCTCTTGGAGACAGTGCCTTCGCACAGAAATTGTCAAATAGGAACACCTAGGCAGGGCATTGAGATCAGCGTCAGATATGATGTCCAGATTTTCTAATTTATTAGTGTTCATATTTTTTCCAGAAATTATAATAAATTGAGAACAGTTGCTGTAAATTGAAGGCAGGAATCTCCATGAAACAATAGTAGGAATGTTATGGAGGGAAATACAAGAGGAAGTCACTGCAATCCCCCTCCACCTTTCACAAGTTCTGCCACATAGTGCAAGAAGAGGTTGAGATTTAATGGTTGCTCATTGTTGGTTGAGGTAAAAGAAAGAACATTTCATCATGAATATCTCTTTAACCCACACACAAAGACTTTGTGTCCTTAATTGGGTGATGGGAAAATGCTACTGTTTACCAGGATCCTTTGGAAATGCTGCAATATCATATGAAGTCACATGGATTTCTCAAAGGGGTTGGCCTATTCTTGGACTAGAGACGTTTAATTGGAGCAGTGTAATTTTCTCCCATAAGTGGCTTGAACGTATGACTTTCAGGTATGTCTACGTGTTCCCCAACATTGAGCTACTGCAGAGCTCAATGTCTGATGATAGGACCTCCAAGAGATCTGAACTGACAGTAAGTCAATTTCTCGTGGAAGGATAAACGAAACAAAAATGTTTTGACATAAATGTACAAAGATGCAACACTGACGGTTCGGGGATAAATAGACAGCTTGTCCAACAAACCTACCTTGATAGCAGAGATGAGTATAATGCATAAATAAAAGAGACCACTGTTAAACCAGTTAAATGGTTACTGGAACAAAGGATAGCAGACATTTGTGGTAATAACTGGAATTGCCTTTTAGCTATTTTGGGAGTGGAAGGGACAATATGTGACTGTGGAGTTGTTGAAAGATCCTTAAGGACAGTTTAGAAGGGACTTTCTGTGTTTGTTTTTATTGACGGTGTGTAAGTGTCACTTGGCAAGGTCAGTATTTATTGTCTATCTCTATTTACCCTTGTGGTGGTGAGCTGCCTTCTTGAACTGCAGTAGCCCCGGTGATATAAGGACACTCACAGTGCTATGAGGGAGGGAGTTCCAGATTTGGTCTAATAACCATTAAGGAACAGTGATAGAATTCAAAGTAAGGATGGTGTGTCTTGGAGGGGGACTTGCAGGTGGTAGTGTGACCAAATGCCTGCCGTCCTTTTCCTGCAGGTGGTAGAGGTCACAGATTTGAAAGGTGCTATCAAAGGAGACTTAGCAATTTGCTGCAGTGGATCTTGTGTATGATACATTACAAACTACTGGCTGTGTGTGTTCATGGTGGAGGGAGTGAATGTATAAGGTGGTGGTGCCAATGAAGCAAGAAAATAAGATCTGTCTTTACTCTTGAAACCACAGCTCAACTCACAGAAATCTGACATGCTATTAATAATAAATTTATTGAGATTATAATAGTTACTTTCTGTACATGATAATTAAGATATCTGTGGTCCCTATTGCCCAAATCAGTTCATTTCATATGCAAAGGGGTTGTGTATAGGATAGGCTGAAGGGTTAAAAGGTAATGATGATATTTGACAGCCATGAGAAAATAGATTGCATAGGATGGGAAAATAGGCTGGGAAATTTAATGATGGTACTCAACAAACTGCATGACCTTGAACAAGTCCTGTGAACATTGCTTTACAGGCTGAAAACGACCGCTGCAGCTTGTTTTTCAGTAGCTATGTTTTCTGTACCAGCCAGCAGTTTTGTCTTCTGTATCTGCTTTCTTTATGTTGGCTGTTTGTTGCCATGTAGAAAAGAGAGAGAGTTTCGTTCCAAGTTGCTGGACTTCGTCTCGGACTGGAATCGCGAATGGTGCCGGGATCGAACCTAAGCCTCCAGACCAGCCATTAATCAAGGGGACCCTGACGGGCAGGAGGGCGTGAGACTTGTTGCTTTTTCTCTTTTCTTTTCCATTTATTATTACCACTATCATCATTATTATTACTTAATAAAGATTCGTATTTAAGCAAATTGCTGTTGTCGAGTCTTCTCTTAATTAGATTTAACCGAATCCAAAAGAACCGCTTGGATACACACTGTGATCCAAGACAGGTGTGTCACTTCCTACCCAGGAATGTGTTAAATAAAGGAGGTAATTTAGACTCACATCCTTATCCTGAAATGCACAGACACATGAGCACACGCAAAGATTGGATGAGATAACGACTTTTATAAATTACAGTTAATTCAGTCTCTTACTTATAATTCCTGGTCTCCCATGTAGCTGGCCTTTGGTTTCCTGAACGGATTTGGCAATTTAAACTTTACATGAGGCAGTGTGAAGAGTTCAAAGCAGGCTGTGAGTTTTCTTGTACTGGATATCTGGGAGGTTGGTTCGCAGGTGAATGTTGAAAAAGTAACAAGCGAATTACTTTGGCTGCTGGATGATGCAGTTAGTTACAGAATCTGGTTTTTAGACTGAATGACAGCTGATGGATCTGCTGAGATGGTGGGCTAACAAAATAACCGTCTCTGAAACCAGTTTTGGTCACATGACTGCTGGTTAACACTCTGATGCCCACTCAGTCTAATTGGGATTGGTGAGATCATGACAATGTAGTGGGAATTTGATAGCAGCTACTGAGCTCCAATTTTCCCTTCAGTCCAGTGTAAAACACGGAGACAGTTGGATTAGGAACTCAAGAGATGTTGGGTAATGACTGCTAGACATACTGAACTATGCCCATATTTAACTAGGTTACGAGTAAACAATTATTACTGAGTAATTTTGCATGCAAGGCTACTCAATAATAAACAATACAATGAAGTTGAGTATAGTATATTGATAGAGGATTGGCCAACTAGTAGAAGACGGGTAGTTGGGATTATGCGAACATTTTCAGAATAGCTACCCGTAACTAGCCACAGGGATCAGTGCTCAGGCCACAATTGTTTACAACATATATTTACAACTTGAATGATGGAGACAATGTACTACTGTCAAGTTTGTAAATGACACAAAAATAAGTGGGAAATCTAGTAATGAGGATGACACAAAGAGTGTACGGAGTGACATAGGCAGATTATGTGAGTGGGCACGAACTTGGCTGGTAGAGGATAATATGTGAAAATGTAAGTTCATGCAGTTTGGAAGGAAGAATAGAGGAGCTGAATGTTATTTTAAATGGGGAAAGATTGCATAAATCTGAGCTACAGTAGGGATTTTAGAGATCATTTTGCATTACTCAGTAAGGGTTATGGGGAAAAGGCAGGAAAGTGGAATTGAGGATTATCAGACCAATCATAATCTCATTTAATGGGAGGGCAGACCCAATAGACTGAATGGCCAACATCTGTTGCTACATCTTATGGTCTTAGGTATTTGCCAGAAACTTGCTGCTGCCTGTTGTTCGAGTGCTAAAGGGCACATGATTTGCAACAGTCACCTTAACAGGTTGATGGTGTCCAGTTTTTGAAAGTGCTGACTGAAAGTTCACAAAATGACATATCTGTACTTGATATGACATTGCTGGGTCCTAATCTTTCAGAAGAAAGTGAGGGCTTTAGAAAGGGTACAGTAGAGAATTATTAAAATGGTTCCAGGATTATGGATTCAGTTACATGAATAAATGGGAGAAACCAGAGCTCCTTAGAGAAAAGAAGGTCGACAGAAGACTTGAAGGTGATGTGGAACATACAAAATCCTGAGGGGAATTAGTAGGGCGGATACTGGAGGGATGTGTGGGAGAAACAAGAACGAGGTGACCTATTTTAAGAATAAGAAGTCTCCATTTTAGGACAAAGATTTGGAGAGATTTCTTTTGCCCTCCGAGGGTTGGTAGTCTGCGGAATTTCTCTTCCCCAGGAAGCAATGGAGATTGCATCGTTGAATATACTCAAGGTTGAGTTAAATAGATTTTTGATAGACACGGGAGTCATGTTTTACGATAGAGCAGGCTTGTGGGAGTAAATGCCCTACTCTTGCTCCTACGTGCTATGATCTAATGTTCAAATCATGAAGGGTTTAGACAATGTAGAAAGAATTAGGTCATTCCTCTTGGCAGAAGGGTCAAGTGGACATAGCATTAAAATGATTGACAAAAGAACTATAGGCATCTTGAGAAAAACATTTTTTGGGTGTTATGATCTGGAATTCACTGTCTGAAAGGTTGCCTGTGAAAGTCAATTAATTCAAGCAATGTTTTCCGAACGGAATTAAAGAAATATGTGAAAGGAAAACTGTACTTGGATATGATTCAAGATAAGGAGAGTGAGACAAAGGAGGAAGATGGCATACTTATTTTCCTTTGTTTCATAGAATCATAGAATCCCAACAGTGCAGATAGAGGCCCTTAAGACACCAGTCTTCCGAAGAGCACCCCATCCTTCCCCACCTACCCGCCATAACCCCACCCTTACCACATGCTAAGTCACCTAGCCTACAAATATTTGGACACTACAGGCAATTTAGGACCTAACCTGTACATCTTTTGTCTGTGGGAGGAAACCGGAGCACCCAGAGGAAACTCACATAGACACAGGGTGAATGTGCAAACTCTGCACATACAGTCACCCAAGGGTGGATTCGAAACTGGGTCCCTGGTGCTGTGAGACTGCAGTGCTAACCATTTATTTTGCTTTCTGTACCTGATTTAGCATTCAATTAAATATTCAGTACAGACTCCGCCCTGCTCAATCACAATTCTTTGGTATGATGGTGAAGAATCTTCCCTTGACCTATTCACACAGGTTCCAGATTCCCCACAGAAAATGCTGGGCAAAACTGGGGTTCTAATCACCAGAAGCCTTGACGCAAAACCTCACCGACTGTTTGTGGACAAGTGTAAATCTTAGTGTCACTCATACGCTTCTGGGCAAAAAATCAAATGTGGTGTGTTAGAAGTAAGAACCTTTAGAAATCTACTGTGGCTTGAGGAGTCAAAAACCTCAATTTCCAAAGCAAATAAACAAAAGAGTTAAGCTGTTTGTTTAATTCGTTTATACAAAACATATGTTTACAATAGCACTTTCTCTCTTAAGCTCTAGAACTTCTTCTTGCGTAAACATCAGTTAGAGGTTGGTCGGATTACTGGAAACCCTATCAAAGCTGAGCCTGGTGTGTAGCAGATGATGTCTGCTTCATTTGTGGGTTGTGGAAGCAGCAGTGGTGATCCTTTGCATTATGGACAGGGTATGTCTTGTACTAAATCAGCATCCCTCATTGCTTCTTTGAATGCTTAATACAGGCAAGAAAAGGTGCCATCATTTTATCATCATTATGGTGTTGATAGATACACTAACATCCTGAATCCATCTTCTTTTTAGCCTTCAAAATTGTTCCACCACAGTAATCCACAAATTTAAATTTGCAGACAGCCATGGGTCACTAGACACTTTCAAGAAATTATGAACCAGCATTCAGGTGAATGACTAGGGCATCTGGAGCTGGACTTGGTTCAAGTCAGAGGCCAATGTTGAATGGATCTCCACATATGCAGGACAGAGTGACTGGCTGCCTCACCTAAGAGAGGAACCATGGCCAATAGCATGAAGTTACCTATATCTGGGAGTGGTCAGTAACTAAATACTTGGTATCATAAAATTATTTTAAAATTGTATTAAAATTCAGATGGTGAGGGACTGTCATCATTAATCCACTTAAAAAGGAATCCTATTATCCAAAAACATTTGAGAATTACTGCTCCAAAGTCTTAAAAGCTGAAATGCTTCCATAACACAATAAGTTCTAGATAAGCAACTAGCCATAGTCCACAAAGTACCTCTCTCAATTAGAGACAATTGATTATGTAGTGCCAGTCCATGCGTCAAGCATGGGCACATGAGGAAGCAAGACCTAAATCTGCCTCAGTCAGGAACAGGAAGAAACCTAATTTGTTGGTGCTAATTGGAATTAAATATGAACCATCTAACTAAGTAAGCTAACCAACCCATTCCTAGTTTTACTTAAGGGTAGAATTTTAATTTTACATGGCAGTGTTGAATGTTGTTCCTGGATGGAAAATCTGGAAGCCAGTCTTTTCACATGCCAATGCTTTTCGATTTTGTATCATTATTGGAAAAGACACACCTGTTATGTCTTGAAAAGTTGTCTTTTCTCCATACAAAAAGTTTTATGCGTGCAATTTGGAGATAATTATCTAAATTTTGACATTGTAACCTTTACACTGCCTCCAATGTGGAATGACCAAAATCCAATATCGAAGTTGATCTTTTTAAGGTTTCTAAAGTTAGACATTTATAAATGTTGTTTGTTATCAAACAATAAAAGCTTACAATAGCCTCAGTGAATACCTATTAGAAAAACTGTCTCTTTCATGTTTAATAACATATTCTTTGACATTTTTGTGGGTAATATTTTTCTATGTTGCATTTGAGTGGCTGGGTTGCTCAGTAAGGCCATTATCATGGCAGTGTTTGCAGACTGGCAGGGAAACCTGATGATATGTCAATGATTCAGGTGGCCTGATGTCACAGTGGTTAGCAAAGTTGCTGCACGGCATCAGGAAATTGGGTTTGATTCGGCCTTGGGTGACTGTCTCTGTGGAGTTTGCATGTTCTCCCCGTGTCTTCAGTTTCTCCAGTTTACTCCCACAGTCCAAAGACATTCGGGATTGGCCATGATAAATTGTCCTGTAGTGTCCAGAGGAGTGCTGGTTAAGTGGATTAGTCATGGTAAATGTGGTGTGCAGGGGTGGGGCTGGGTGAGATACTCTTCAGACAGTCAGTGCAAACTCAGTGGGCTCAATGGCCTCTCTCTGCAGGGTACGGGTTCTATGACGCTGAATTCCTGCCATTCTCTGTCTGCTTCCCCTGACAATTGCTTTCGATTGGTTTGACAGCAGAGGAGCTGCGGTTGGGGTGGGATTGGGGGACAGGCGTAAGAACAGAAGTGAGAGAGCTAAATATTGAGCCATTTTCATATGTTAAAAGAAAAGTACTGCAGATGCTAGAAATCTGAAATAAAAGCAGAAAGATTTGGACAAACTCAGCAGGTCTCACAGCGTCTGTGGAGAGAGAAATAGAATTAATATTTTGCGTCCAATATGACTCTTCTTTGGAACTGGAATTAGCAATGGGCAAATTTTTGTAATCAATTCTGAAGAGGTAAAACATTTTCCTGAAATATTTCCTTACATAGCAACATTATTTAATGCAAGCCGTCCCTGCAGAAACACATAGGTATAGACTGCCACCTGGTGGATGCACTGATGCTTATAAATCTTCTCTCAGTTTCACATGGTTTATTCTTTAATCATTTATTAATCTGTCGCCAAGAGATGTTCACACAAAGTATGCACTGTGTCTCACAACACATTGTTTAAGGTAGCTTTTTTTAGCATCAAATGTTGATGTTAAATATGTAAGTAGACAATCTACATCATAAGTCTACATCCTCACATGGCAACAGCCTACCAAGAGATAGTAGGAACTGCAGATGCTGGAGAATCTGAGATAACAAGGTGTAGAGCTGGATGAACACAGCTCTACACCAAGCAGCATCAGAGGAGCAGGGAAGCTGATGTTTCAGGCCTAGACCCTTCTTCTTTCCTATTTCACCCAAGGCTGAATCAAACCCAAGTTCCTGTCTGAAGAGAAGAAGGGTCTAGGCCCGAAACGTCAGCTTTCCTGCTCCTCTGTTGCTGCTTTGTCTGCTGTGTTCATCCAGCTCTACACCTTGTTATCAACAGTCTACCAAGAGATGGTTTTGTGTGAAGACTATGCAAAGTTTTGCCCTGCATGTCATTAGAAGACAACATCCAATAAAAGAAAAAGTTCAGCAACAGCCTTGCCTTTTGCTGTCTGTATTGATTCTAACCGAGGACACACACAAGCTAAGACAGGCTACGATGGTGACAGACTACTTAGAGGATAAAGTTAGAGTAGTGCAGTGGGGATGGGGTGGAGCAGTGAGCCAGACTAGAAGTTACCAATGGCAATCTGCTATTGATGGTGTCATACCATTCACTCAAGTAGCCTGGGTTTCTGTGGTCAACATGCACTTTTATACAATGTCAGTCTGAAACTATAACAGATGTTTAAACATCATTGCCATCATTGTGGCTGACCAGGAACCTCTCCCACACTTCTGGCATGTGTTGGAAGGATTTATAAGTTTATACTCAGACTGTCTGACTGCCTGAAGAACGTGCCTTCTTCGCCCTCAAAGTCATAGTACTCAAACCTGGAGCTTCTAGCTCAGATGCAGCAATATTATCCAATGCACCACAAGACAGCCTGAGCATAGCATAGGTATTAATAAACCCAACAGAGAATTTCACTATCCAGAGAGTGGTGAGAATGTGGGACTCACTACCGCAGGGAGCTATAGATTAAGAGCTTTAAAAGGTATATAATCTCTGCCTGCTATTTCAAATAATAGCAAAGAATGCATACACTTTCAGCAGGATGTTTTGATCCTCAGGCTCTAAGGGAACCCAATGTGATGGCAACTACATCAAAACAAATAAGAGGAGGCACTCCTGTCTCCGCAAAAGGCTACATGGAACAAATTAATAGGACCCAGGTTAGTCAAGGGCCTTGAGTCATTGAAGAATAGAGTCATTGAGGACATAGAAACCATAGAAATATATAGCACAGAAAGAGGCCATTCGGCCATGCAGTGAGGGCTGTCTAAATAGCCTCACTACCCATTCTAATCCCAGTTTTCACCAGCAGGTACATACTCTGCCGTTAAATTGCGCAGCGAATTCCAGACTCCCACTCATCATCTGGGTGAAAAAGCTATTCCTCTTGTCCCTCTATCCCTCTGCCAATCATCATCATCAACATCATCATCATCATCATCATCAAAGTCCTCCAATGCTTATGTACCTAGCCTGTATTTTTTGAAGAGTAGTGAATGGTCTTCAGAGCGTCTGTTATTTCCTCCCTGATTTCTTTTAACAATTTAGGATACAATCCATCTGACCTGGTGACTTATCTATTATGAAGCAGGTCACTCTCTCCAGCACTTTTGTTCTAATTATGCATATTTTATCTACTATTTCACATGTCCTTTAACTAAAATGTCTGCATCATCCCTCGCCTTTGCGAAGACAGGGACAAAGTGCTCCTTTGGATCCCTGCTCACATCTTCTATATCCACACACAAATTACCTTTTACACCTCTGATGTACTTTTCATTAGTCATCCCCTTGCTCTTTGTGAACAGACAAAACAGCTCTGGATTTCTCTTGATTTTAATACCCAGTTTCCTACATATCCTTTCTATGCCGTTCTAATTTCTTTCTTCATTTTAACCTTGTTCTTGCTGTACATCTGAAAGCTTCCGAAAGATTTTTAAAAGATGATCGTAAGATTTATTTTTCTGATTGATCTTATCCTGTATGCTTCTGGATACCAGGGGACTCTAGGTTTGGCAGTACCACCTTACTTTTGTGGGGACTTGCCTACCTGTGTCTGTAGAATCTTGCTTTTGAATGCCTTCTACTGATTTACTACTGACTAGTTGTAACCAATCCATCTTTGGAAAATCTCTCAGCTTCGTAAAATTTGCCTTTCCATAATGTAGAACTGTTATTCCTATTCTATCCTTGCCTCTTTCTACAATGATGTTAAATCTAACTATAATATAATTACCAATAGCATCACAACTTACCTGTGAAGGATGCGCAGATAAACATGTCCCACAGCTATCTCAACACTTATAAAATTCCAGTTAGACCACCAAGGGGACTAATTTGCTTGACTGACTACTGATCAGAACGAAAGCAATTCACGCCAGGTTTTGTCATTAACAGAAAATAACTATTTATTTTAACACACCTATTTGACCAAATGGCAGAGTAAAGAAAGGTTTCCGATCTACTACTACGCAACTTTGACTATAACCCTCTTAAAACTCCAAATAAACCCACGCTCATTCACAATTAAAACAAACAGAGACAGACGGTTTGACACAGATAATATGGATGGAGAAAAAAAAACTGTACACAGGATAAACAATATTCTAAAGATCAACATCCAGATCGCAAATATAGATTGAACTGTCTCTCACAATTTCTCTTTGGAGTCCAGAATTGAGGGAGCACTCTATGGAGAGTGGGGAGATCATATGGGACTGAGATAAGGAAAATTTTTTTTCACCCAGACAATGGGAAACAAATAGGGTTGAAGAGATCAAAGGGGAGAGAGCAGGAACTTTCTCCCGCTCCAAGGATACTAAATTGGATGATGAGCCATGATCATCTTGAATTTCAGAACAGGCTTGCCCCTGCTTTTTTAATATTTCTGTGTTTTGACTTCAACATTGATGATAAGCTGTCTTCTGTGACGCAAAGGTTGTTCTTCACATCAATATTTGATTCGGTGGACCCAGATCTTTTCTTCGTAAAGTCTTCTAATATTTCCTGATAGTTCTGTCTTTTCACTGGCTTGGAGAGAGAAAGAGGAGAAGGAGAGATGTTTTCGGCTCATAGGGTCTGGATGTTTCAAGCTGCCCTGCGCTTGTAGCTTTGAAACAAACTGTAGCTCACCAATCCGAGGGTTGTTGCCAGGGAGTTTTTCCTTTACTCAAAGACACTTGGTGCAACTTTGTCTCAAAGTACCCTCCTCACAGCTAAACATGCATACCACTTGATTTTTCCAAGTTGTAAAACTCTCCTGGTATTTCAGCTATGTAAGAGACTAACTTACATAATAGCTTTTAGTGCAAAAGTAGAAAATAGGTGATTCCTTACAATAACCTCAAAATTAGAGTTAGGCCTGCCAGGAGTGAATTCAGGAAACACATTTTGTATTCATTCGCAAATTGTGGTTTTACTAGCTCAATTTAACTGCACCCAAGGACAGCTGAGGCTCAAGAAGGTAATTCACCACCACCTTCTCAATGGCACTTAGGGTTGGGCAATAAATGTTGAGCTAGCCAGTGATCCCATGAACTAATTAAAAAGAAATATTTCCATATAAAAGAGGTGGTAGAAGTTTGGAATTCTGTTTTGGAAATAGCAGTTGATGCTTGGCCAGTAACTGATTTTAAATCTGTGATTAATAGACAGTTTTTAACCAAACGTATTAAGAGATATACAGTCATGTTAGTAAGTGGTGTTGGTTCACAGAAGGGTGATGATCTTGGCCGGAAGGGCTACTCTCCTGTATCCTCCCCCTAGGTTTATTCTTGTTCCTGTGTGAGATTTCATAGGTTAGGCTGGAAACAGAGACATAGTAGCTGTTGGTCTTGTTTGAGTCTTTCTAATAAGGTGGTGTCCCTCACACCCCACAAGTGCGAGGGAATATTACCACAACAACCAAGTCTTTGGGCCAAATCATGCTGGTGGAATGTTGGTATGATAACGATACCCATCATCACTGATGTTCAAATTGGCCAATTGGTTCTGGCAATTAAAAGATATGCCTTGGGTTTGAATTCCCCAGAACTTGCAAGTCACTTCATCGTTTGAGGCACATAAATAGTATTTGCCCTTAGCTTCCTTGTTATTTTTTAAGAGCTTGCCGGATTTGCACTTTTATGACCCATTAATCTCATCACAGAAAGTGAGCATTAATCATTAAAAGTGCATTAACTTCTTTAACTTTATGTTAATTGTTAATACAGTTCCAGTCTATCTCTCTGGCCCAAAATGGGAACAATTTAAAGATCCAATCTCCTTCTTTTAGGTAGCAAATTGTAATTAGAGAATATTGAAAATGTACCTCTTTTGCTATTTTTACTTTTTACTTTTTATTTTCTCTTTTACTTAATTCAATCTTTCTATTCCTCTATTTATTACTCTTTCCTTACATAATTGTACAGGTCATTAGAGATAACAAGGTGTAGAGCTGGATGAACACAGCAGGCCAAGCAGTATCAGAGGAGCAGGAAAGCTGACGTTTCGGGTCGAGACCCTTCTTCAGAGTGAGTGAGTGAGAGAGAGAATCAGCGACAGAGAGAGAGAGAGAGATGCTGACACCCAATGGCCAGTCTGATAAATTACAATATTTAAAATTCTTACTGTCCCATGCTCCCCAGAAATATTAATATTTTTGACACATTGCGTTCCAAGTTTTACATAGACACTAGGTGGAATTTGACGTCCTTCTAACCCTTAGGGGCAGTTCAACCATCACTATCAATAGTTTCAGACTACAACATTCAGGTAACAACACATGCCCTTATAGTAACTCAGAGTAAGCTGCACCACATCACTGTCACTAACATCATCATTGATCACAAATGCCGGCCTAACCAGCAATTTCCCATGAGTGAGCATATTCAAAAAGTTAAAAAGTGATAATGCCATTCATTACCAGCCCTAATTTTCTGCAACAAGTTTCATTTATTTTAACAGCACAAATGCAGAAATGCCTTAAATGTTATGGTGAGGTTGGGGGTGCACTGCCTTTATTGCAAGGAAAATAGTTGAACAGGACAAATTGATGAGCAATGTATAACTAACCAAAAGTCACAGAGTAACACTTCCTCACTACAAGTTACTGGAATATTTACATACCGAGAATAGAATGAACATTTGAACTCACCAAATATTTTCCCAATAAATGCTGGCATAATAACTCGAGACAAGTATTTTGCAGCAGTTCTCACTATTAAGGTTATAAGTAACTTCTCTGAAATAGCTGTAAATCAGGAACCGTAAGGAAAGGAGGAAATCAAAAATATTATATTAACCAGGGAAGTGTAACTGGGCAAATTGTTGGAGCTCTCAGCAGGCAAGAATATAGATTCTAGGGTCTTAAAAGTTATAGTTGGTGAGATAGTTAATGTGAGATAACAAGATGTAGAGCTGGATGAACACAGCAGGCCAAGCAGCATCAGAGGAGCAGGAAGGCTGATGTTTTGAGCCTAGACCCTTCTTCAGAAATGGGGGAGGGGAAGGGGGTTCTGAAATAAATAGGGAGTGAGGAGGAGGCGGATAGAAGATGGACAGAGGAGAGGATAGGTGGAGAGGAGACAGACAGGTCAAAGAGGCCGTGATGGAGCCAGTAGAGGTGAGTGTAGGTGGAGAGGTAGGGAGGGGATAGGTCAGTCCAGGGAGGATGGACAGGTCAAGGGGGCGGGATGAGGTTAGTAGGTAGGAGATGGGGGTGGTGCTTGAGGTGGGAGAAGGGGATAGGTGGGAGGAAGGACAGGTTAGGGAGGCGGGGACGAGCTGGGCTGGTTTTGGGATGCGGTAGGGGGAGGGGAGATTTTGAAGCTTGTGAAGTCCACATTGATACCATTGGGCTGCAGGGTTCCCAGGCTGAATATGATTTGCTGCTCCTGCAGCCTTCAGGTGGCATCACTGTGGCATTGTAGGAGGCCCAGGATGGACATGTCATCTGAGGAATGGGAGGGGGAGTTGAAATGGTTCGCGACTGGGAGGTGCAGTTGTTTATTGCGAACCGAGCGTAGGTGCTCTGCAAAGCGGTCCCCAAGCCTCCACTTGGTTTACCCGATGTAGAGGAGGCCACAATCGGAACAGCGGATGCAGTATTACACGTTAGCAGGTGTGCAAGTGAACATCTACTTGATGTGGAAAGTCTTCTTGGGGCCTGGGATGGGGGTGAGGGAGGAGGTGTGGGGGCAGTTGTAGCACTTCCTGCGGTTGCAGGGAAAAGTGCCGGGTGTGGTGGGGCTGGAGGGGAGGGTGGAGCAGACAAGGGAGTCCCGGAGAGAGTGGTCCCTCCGGAAAGCAGATAAGGGTGGGGAGGGAAAAATGTCTTTGGTGATGGGGTGGGATTGCAGATGGCGGAAGTGACGGAGGATGATGCGTTGGATCTGGAAGTTGGTGGGGTGGTACGTGAGGACAAGGGGGATTCTGTTTTGGTTGTTATTGTGGGGAGGGAGTGTGAGGAATGAGTTGCAGGAAATGCAGGACACACGGTTGAGGGCTTTCTCGACCACTGAGTGGGGGAAGTTGCGGTCCTTGAAAAAGAAGGACATCTGAGATGTACGGGAGTGGAATGCCTCATCCTGGGAGCAGATGCGGCGGAGGCAAAGGAATTGGGAATAGGGGATGGCATTTTTGCAGGAAGGTGGGTGTGAGGAGGTGTATTCTAGGTAGCTGTGGGAGTCGGTGGGCTTGAAATAGAAATCGGTTTCTAGGTGGTTGCCAGAGATGGAGACAAAGAGGTCCAGGAAGGAGAGAGGGGTATTGGAGATGGTCCAGGTGAACTTAAGGTTGGGGTGGAAGGTGTTGGTGAAGTGGATGAACTGTTCGAGCTCCTTGTGGGAGCACGAGGCAGCGCCGATACAGTCATCAATGTAATGGAGGAAGAGGTGGGGTTTAGGGCCAGTGTAAGTACGGAAGAGGGATTGTTCCACGTAACCTACGAAGAGGCAGGCATAGCTTGGGCCCATTCAGGTACCCATGGCCACCTCCTTTGTCTGTAGGAAGTGGGAGGAATTGAAAGAGAAGTTGTTGAGGGTGAGGACGAGTTCGGCTAAACAGATGAGGGTGTCAGTGGAGGGGGACTGGTCAGGCCTGCGGGACAGGAAGAAGCGGAAACTGTGACAATGTCTACATTCAGAACATTGAGATCCTTCAGAAGCGTTTCTCCCTGCGACTCCTGGAACACACACTCGCAGCAACGCGCCGGCATCTCCTGGCACTACTATCAAGACTACCCCAGCTCAGAACCTCCTTCTCCCAGACCTGCAAAGGACCTCTCCTGTTTTTTATTCTTCATAGGATCCACAACCTGAACTCACAATTCTACTCAGCTTTACTGGACACTAAAAACCATAAATACAGTAAACTTACTGGTGCCTACCACCCAAAACGGGCTTCCTCCACCTCCCACATCCCCAACCCTACCCAGGACCTTCCCCACAATGTGCCCGCCGCCATTGGCCATGCGGCCACTGTTGGAGCACCCACGGATGACGTCACACCCTCCGCTGCCGGGTACACCACTTCTGGGACAGCGAACGCCATCAACACTGCTGCTGATGCCACCGCCTCCATTTCTGAGGCCAACACCATAGACACTGAGGATGCACCTACCGTCACCGCTGCTGCTGCCGCCTACCCCACTCCCCCCATTGCTGACGCCACTCTGCCCACCACCAACGCCGACGTAACTCCGCCCACCACTGCCGACACAACACCGCCCACCACTGCCGACGCCACACGGCCCACCTCTGACGCCGACGTCGCTCTGCCCATCGCCTCCACAGCCAGCAGGTCCAGAGGAGATAGTAGTACCCAGCCATGCCGGGTCTTCACCATCCCCACAGACCGCCCCCTTACTGAGGACGAATGGCCAGTCCTCAGTAAAGGGCTCACCTTTGTCCTCCTCCACCCAAACATCAATGAATACGAGTCACGTTGGGACATAGAGCAGTTTTTCTGCCGCCTCCGCCTCCGCGCTTACTTTTTCTACCGTGAGCCTAACCCTCCCTCTACTGACCCCTTCTCCCGCCTCCAACACACCCCCTCCTCCTAGACACCACCCCAAGGCCTCCTACCCTCCCTCGACCTCTTCATCTACAACTGCAGTCAAGACATCAATCGCCTCAACCTCTCCACCCCTCTCACCCACTCCAACCTCTCCCCCGCAGAAAGTGCGGCCCTCCGCTCCAATCCCAACCTCACCATAAAACCTGCAGACAAGGGAGGCGCAGTTGTAGTATGGCGCACTGACCTCTACATTGCCGAGGCCAGGCGCCAACTTTCTGACACCTCTTCCTACCACCTCCTTGATCATGACCCCACCCCCGACCACCAAACCATCATCTCCCAAACCATCCACAACCTCATCACCTCAGGTGATCTCCCACCCACAGCCTCTAACCTCATCGTTCCCCAACCTCGCACCGCCCGCTTCTATCTCCTTCCCAAAATCCACAAACCTGACTGCCCTGGTCGAGGTATTGTCTCTGCCTACTTCTGCTCCACTGAACTTATCTTCACCTACCTAGACTCCATTATCACCCCCGTGGTCCAGGTACTCCCTACCTACAACTATGACACCACCCACCCCCTCCATCTCCTCCAGAACTTCCAATAGCCCGGTCCCCAACACCTCATCTTTACCATGGATGTCCAGTCCCTGTACACCTGCGTTCCCCATACAGATGGCGTAAAGGCCCTCCGCTTCTTTCTGTCCCGCAGGCCCGACCAGTCCCCCTCCACTGACACCCTCATTCGCTTAGCCGAACTCGTCTTCACCCTCAACAACTTCTCTTTCAATTCCTCCCACTTCCTACAGACAAAGGAGGTGGCCATGGGTACCTGAATGGGCCCAAGCTATGCCTGCCTCTTCGTAGGTTACGTGGAACAATCCCTCTTCCGTACTTACACTGGCCCTAAACCCCACCTCTTCCTCCATTACATTGATGACTGTATCAGCGCTGCCTCGTGCTCCCACGAGGAGCTCGAACAGTTCATCCACTTCACCAACACCTTCCACCCCAACCTTAAGTTCACCTGGACCATCTCCAATACCTCTCTCTCCTTCTTGGACCTCTCCGTCTCCATCTCTGGCAACCACCTAGAAACCAATATCCATTTCAAGCCCACCGACTCTCACAGCTACCCAGAATACATCTCATTCCCACCCACCTTCCTGCAAAAATGCCATCCCCTATTCCCAATTCCTTTGCCTCCACCACATCTGCTCCCAGGATGAGGCATTCCACTCCCGTACATCTCAGATGTCCTCGTTTTCAAGGACCGCAACTTTCCCCCCTCAGTGGTCGAGAAAGCTCTCGATCGTGTCTCCTGCATTTCCTGCAACTCATGCCTCAAACCCCGTCCCCGCAACAACAACCAAAACAGAATCCCCCTCGTCCTCACGTACCACCCCACCAACCTCCGGATTCAATGCATCATCCTCTGACACTTCCGCCATCTGCAATCAGACCCCACCACCAAAGACATTTTTCCCTCCCCACCCTTATCTGCCTTCCGGAGGGACCACTCTCTCCGGAACTCCCTTGTCTGCTCTACACTCCCCTCCAGCCCCACCACACCCGGCACTTTTCCCTGCAACCGCAGGAAGTGCTACACCTGCCCCTACACCTCCCCCCTCACCCCCATCCCAGGCCCCAAGAAGACTTTCCACATCAAGTAGATGTTCACCTGCACATCTGCTAATGTGGTATACTGCATCTGCAGTACCCGTTGTGGCCTCCTCTACATCAGGGAAACCAAGCGGAGGCTTGGGGGCCATTTTGCAGAACACCTGCGCTCGGTTCACAATGAACAACAGCACCTCCCAGTCATGAACCATTTCAACTCCTCCTCCCATTCCTCAGACAACATGTCCATCCTGGGCCTCCTGCCGTACTACAATGATGCTACCCGAAGGCTGCAGGAACAGCAACTCATATTCCGCCTGGGAACCCTGCAGCCCAATGGTATCAATGTGGACTTCACAAGCTTCAAAATCTCCCCTCCCCCAACCGCATCCCAAAACCAGCCCAGCTCGTCCCCGCCTTCCTGAACAGTCGTTCCTCCCACCTATCCCCTCCTCCCACCTCAAGCCCCACCCCCATCTCCTATCTACTAACCTCATCCCGCCCCCTTGACATGTCCGTCCACCCTGGACTGACTATCTCCTCCCTACCTCCCCACCTATATTCACCTTTACTGGCTCCATCCCCGCCTCGTTGACCTGTCTGTCTCCTCTCCACCTACCTTCTCCTCTATCCATCTTCAATCTGCCTCCTCCTCTCTCCCTGTTTATTTCAGAACCCCCTTCTCCTCCCCCATTTCTGAAGAAGGGTCTAGGCCCAAAACGTCAGCCTTCCTGCTCCTCTGATGCTGCTTGGCCTGCAGCGTTCATCCAGCCCTACACCTTGTTATCTCAGATTCTCCAGCATCTGCTGTTCCGGCTATCTCCTGCAGAGATGTCCTGGAACTGAGATGACTGACTCCCAACAACCACAAGCATTTTCCTACGTGCCAGGCATGACTCTAAACATTTGCCCTGACTCCCATTGCCTCAATTTTGTTCGGGCTTCTTGATGCCACACTTGGTCGAATGTAGCCCTGATGTCAAGGGCTATCACTGTCATCTCACCTCTCCATTTCAGCTGTTTTTCCCATGTTTGAACCAAGGCTATAATGAGGTCAGAGGCTGAATGGCCCTGGCAGAAGCAAAACTGGGCATCACAAGGTTCTACATGATAGTCTGATTAGTAAATTTAGATCACTTGGGATTCAGGAAGACTTTATTAATTGGATACAAAATTGACTTTATGGTAGGAGACAGAGGGTGATGGTGGAGGATTGAGTTTTGGACTGGAGCCCTGTGACTAGCAGTGTTCTGCAAGGGATCAGTGCTGGGTCCACTGTTGCTTGTCATTTACGTAAATGATTCGGATGAGAATTTAGGAGGCATGGTTAGTTAGTTTGCAGATGACACCAAAATGATTGGTATAGTTGACAGCGAAGTAAGTTATCTAAGTCAACAAAGGGATCTTGATCAATTGGGCCAATAGGCTGAGAAGTGACAGATGGAGTTTAATTTGGATAAATGCAAGACATTGCATTTTGGTTAGACAAACAAGGGCAGGACTTGTACAGCTAATAATAGGGCCCTGAGTAGTGTTGTCGAACAGAGAGACCTATGGGCTTGGGTACATAGTTCTTTGAAAACTGTATCACAGGTAGACAGGATGATTAAGAAGGCATTTAACACGCTTGCCTTCTTTGTTCAGACCATTGAGTATAGGAGTTGAGATGTCGGGTTGAGGTTGTACATTACATTGGTAAGGCTACTTTTGGAGTACTGTGTACAGTTCTGGTTGCCCTGCTCTAGGAAAGATATTATTAAATTGGAAAGGGTTCGGAAAAGATTTACCAGAGTGTTGTTGGACTGGAGGGTTTGAATTATAAGGAGAGGCTGTGTAGGCTGAGACTTTTTCACTGGAGCATAAAGTGTTGAGGGGTGACCTTGTAGATGTTTGTAAAATCCGTGAGGGACATAGATAAGGTGAACAGCAAAGTTCTTTTCTCTAGAGTTCAAAACTACAGGGCATATTTGTAAGGTGAGAGGAGAGAGATTTAAAAAGGACTTGTATGACAACTTTTTCATACAGAGGATGATTCATATGTGGAATGAACTGCCAGAGGAAGTGGTAGATGCAGGTACAGGTACAACATTTAAGAGACATTTGGACAGGTACATGAATAGGAAAGGCTTAGAGGGATATGGGGCAAACACAAGCAAGTGGGACTAGGTTAGATTTGGAAACTTGGACCAAAGGGTCTGTTTCCGTGTTGAATGACTCTATAACTCTACATTTAGGTTATTCTTCCATCGCTTTACTTATGATTGAGAGTACACTGATTGGTGGTAATTGACAGGTTGGATTTGTCTTGCTTTTTGCATACAGGATATACCTTAGCAATTTTCTACATTATCGGGTAGGTGCAAGTGTACTCGAACAGCTTGACTAGGGAAGCGACAACTTCTGAAACATATATCTTCAGTACTATTGTCAGATACATACAATCTGACAATAGATTCAGTATCCAGTGTCTCCAACTGTTTTTTGATATCATGTTGAGTTATTGAACTGGCTGAAGACTGGTATCTGGAATGCTGGAGAACTCTGGAGGAAGCTGAGATGGATCATCCACTTGGCACTTCTCGCTGAAGATTGCTGCGGATGCTTCAGCCTTATCTTTTGCACTGATGTGCTAGGATCTTCCATCATTGAAGAAGGGGATATTGGTGGAGCCTCCTCCTCCAGTGAGTTGTTTAATTGTCTACCACCATCTATAACTGAATGTGGCAGGTCTATAGAGCTTAATATAATCCATTGGCCATAGGATTATTTACCTCTGTCTGTCACCTGCTGTTTATACTGTCCGGTATGCTAGTCATCCTGTTTTGTTGCTTCACTAGGTTGACAACTCATCTTCATGTATGCCTGGTGCTGTTCCTAGCATGCCCTCCTGCACGCTCCATTGATCCAAGGTTGGTCTCCTGGTTTGACCATGATGGTTGAGTGTGAGATATGCCAGGTCATGAGATTGCAGATTGTGTTGGAGTGCAATTCTGCCGCTGTTGATGGCTCACAGCGCCTTGTAAGTGCTCAGTCTTGAGTTACTAGATCTGTTTGAAGTTTGTCCCATTTACCACACAATATGATAAAGGGTATACTCAATGTGAAGGTGGGACTTTGTTTCCAAAAGAAATGTGCAGTGGCCGCTCTTACCAATACTGTCATGGACAGATGCAACTGCAGCTGGCAGATGGGAAGGATGCAGTTAAGGTGAGATTAAGTAATAATGCAATATCAGTAGAAGAAAATCTGTCCCTCGCCACTCACTAGCAAAATTATCATCTAGCCATTAAACCTTACACAGGAAATCTGACATAATTCCTTTGAGACCAAGATTCTCAATTTTTCATTTTCGCCATATTTTCACAACTGACTTGTCATTACTCACATTTTTCATTCAGAGGCTGGGGAAATTGCATCCCAGCTTTCTGGAGTGGGGTTTGAACCCTCTGCCTTATGGCTTCTGAAGGAAATGCTATCAAATGAGGCATGGTTGACACAATAGGCTAAAGTATGTCTTTAGAGAGCTTTTGTTGGGTACAGACCAAGAGACCTATGCCCAAAAAGACAACAGTGGAAAGACTGGAGCTGTTACTATTCCCAAAAATGAGTCAACAACTCCTGCAGACTCTTGAAATTCAATCTCCCCAAAGTAAAGACATACAGACCAGCAGTCATAAGAAAACATTGGAAAACAGTGCACTGAAATATAAGCAAGATTAATAACAAAGTAAACACTAATGTGGTCTTTCAGGAAACTATCCATATGGGGATATCAGTATTCCAGTTTATAATTCCCCAAAACAGGCAGCATACTGAAAAACATTTAGGAAGGGGGTTATTAATTTTGATAATTTCTTACGAATATGTGCTACCCTCATATTGGACTAAACTTCAGTAAAGACTTGATGGCAATGCACTTGTAGCACCCACAACTAATACACCATCATTGTTCCAACTGGCTGGAGTTTTGTGTTTTTAGTTGAGGCAGATGCACGAATATCTTGTAGTCTTTCTTTGATTAAATATAACGCAGCCTAAATGCACTAGGCACAATCCACCCAGAAGTTTTTAAAAAGTTTTCTTTTTCATACTGAAAATGGATTATCTAGTAGTTGCTGCATTTTTTGAAATAAAATAGGAGGACAATATGAATCATTCTTTCTGTAAGTTGTTTAAGTTGCAGATTGAAATACAGTTTACCGTGTCCATTTATAATATGGGCAGATAATAGCCCTTTACAACAGGACTCAAACTATACACATTGACATAAAGTCATAAAGTTCAGTCTACAAGACTTGGTATTCTGTAGCATGTGACTCATCTCATAGTTGAGTTATGGGTCAAGGTCTCAATTAGTAGTTGGACAAACTCGACAAGTTTAATAGCCTTCACCTGTTCCCATGTTACTATCTCTGGACTCCCAAAATAATTTTCAACATTCTCAAAGGCCAATCCTTCACTGTCACTGAATCAAAATTCTGGAACTCCCTTCTTAGTAGCACTCTGGGTGTGCCTCTACACATGGACCGCTATGGTTCAAAACACAGCTCAGCACCACATCCACAAGTCAATAAGTGCTTACCATTACCAGGATATCTGGGATCCCTGGCATTGGCACCATGTTTGAAGCTCAGCCATGTGCCCAGTCAAGTGTTGGTAGTTTGGAGTTGCACAGAGTGTGGCAGCATCCACAAACCAATGTTTCTGAGGGCATATGGATGGCATGGCTGGCACATCCAGAGATATATTTCTACATGTAGCACCAAGTCGCATAACCTGTCCCAAGCCGTTTTTCATCCCTCTTTAATCACGACTACTCTTTCCCAATGCTCAGAATAGCAAAGTGGGACCATCACACATTGAAAAGACTTCAAGCACTTAAAACCAGTCACTGTTATTCAAAAACAGCAAAGTCAAACAGAAAGCGTACAAATTGAAGTTGCATTTGACTCTCGGAAGATAAGCAAGTTGCTGGTCTTTCAAGGCAAAGCAATCTTACAGTCAATGAATGATCACTGAAACCAGATCTAGTTTACCGGAACTAAGTGTCAATTCGGTCTTGTCTCACTTGTAGCGCCCGATGCGTCTGCAGTCTATCATGCAGGAGGTGATATTCCTCCTGCTCAATGTCGTTAAAAGAGGCTTCCACCTTCTGTTCATCAATGTCCATCACATTCCCTCTTTGCTTCCTCCAGTTGTGGAGAGCAGAGGATGGTCTGATTACATGACACTTCCTGTCTGAGTGTACTGTAAGGCCCCCAACCCCAAAACAGATTGAAGAATTGGAACCTCATCTTCAGCAGGCCTGTTGTCTGCTCTACCATGGCCCCGGTCAAAGTATGGACTATACCGTATCCAAATTTGTCCTCTGTCAGGGGATTGCCCAAAATCATCACAGAGGGTAGCCCTTATCTCCCAGTAAGTATCCTTACATGGCATCTAGCCCTTCATATACAGCGGGAGTATGAGAATTCTCAAGGAAATAGGCATTGAGGCTGCCCTGATAATCACATTTCACCATGCATTGGTGGAATGGAACTGTTTACTATTGATTAAGTCAACTGCGTCATGCTATGGTCCTCTCAATGTGATATGTGTACAGTCTAACAATCTCTGAGGAAGGGTCACTGGACCCGAAACGTTAACTCTGTTTTCTCCTCCACAGATGCTGCCAGACCTGCTGAGCTTTTCCGGCAACTTTGTTTTTGTTCCTAACAATCTCTGCGCCTGGGCTAAACTGGCTACATTGGCAAAGTCTGCTGCTCAGGCTGCAGCACTGACCTTGTCACAAGTAAGCAAGCTGAAGCAATGTGATCTAACACAAATGACATTGGGAGCAGCCTTGACACATTTCTGGGTTGAATATTGTAAGATCCCACACACATCCCCAGTGGGTCTTTGGAAGGAACCATTTGCATAAAAGCACAACAAAGCTGTCACCCTGACAACCTTTGTGATAGGATGGCCACCTACCCTTTCAGATGTCCAGTCCCACTCTGGCAGTTGGCATACTGTCCGTGTTACAGTGTCCTGGAACATCCTCAGTGTGTGGTAGCACTGTGCCTCATTCATCTGGAAGGACTGGCATCAACAATGAAAAACTCTGGACCCTCCTGTACCTCCTCTGCCTCCGGAGGGGACCTTCAGCTGTGACATCTTCATATTTGGCCTCGTTAGATGTTGTTCTTGGTCCTAGACCTCTTGGCAAATCGATTGCTCCTCCATTTCTTTGTGTTTTAGTTGCATTGCAGTGTTAGGATAAAAGAGACATTTTCAGGATGTCAGCATGTAACTAGTGCAGTGCAGCGATCTGTACTGAGGCCACAATTATTTATATTGTGTATTAATGACTTGTATGAAGACAGTGAATGTACTACAGCCAATTTTGCAGCTGACACAAAAATAGATGGGAAGGCGGGTATTTAAGTAAATATTCAATTGGAACATGGTGAGGTTATGCACTTTGGCATGAAGAATAGAAGTGTGGAATATTATTTGAATGGGGATTTTCATAAAGTAGTAAATCTGTGGAATTCTTTAACGTTAAGGGCTGTAGAGGCCATGTTGTTTGTATGGTATAGGCATTAGACAGTGCTGTTAGGAAGGGAGTTCCAGAATGCTGTAACACAAAGGGATTTGGCAAGCCTTGTGCGCCAATCACAAAAAGCTAACATCCAAGTTGAGCTGGTAATAGAGAAGAAAAATGGCCTTTATTTTGAAGGAAATGGAATATAAAAATGAGAGACAGTTTTAAAACTCTGCAAAGCACTGGTCAGACTAAACCTGGTCAGACTAAACCTGGAATACTGTGAACAGTTTTGATCCCCTAATTTAAGGGAAGGTGCCCTGTCAAATTTTGAAATAACTCCACAAAGGCTGGTATCCCATCACCAAGTCAACTTTTACTTACACATCTATAGTACATGACACTGACCCAACTAGGTCAGAGCTAGCTCCTAGCGTGAACAGAACTCCTAATACTCCTGTTTATATGTGTCAGCCAGGGCTTCTTGATTGGACCAGGTTAACAGTTCTAATCAGGGAACACATATTCTGTGAGGTCCATCTGGCCATCCTCATACAATATAGTTCTTAGGGCTAAAGGGATGAAAATGCAGTTGGAGAAAGCGGGAAAAGGGTACTGACCCCTAGCCCAACAGTTTAGTCCTATCCAGGATCATGATGCACACTCCAAACCTCTCACCCTCTGTCAACGCCTTAGTGTTGGTCACTGCCTATAACCACTCAAACTGCAGCATTCCATGAATTATCCTCTCCCTGCTGAAATACCAAATTCTCTCCTTCACTCTACTTGTCTCCTCCACATCCCAGGTTGAGGTCTCCAATCCCCAACATTGAATTCTCGTAACACAGCAACGTCCCTCTGGTAACCCCACGTTGGAATTTTATTCCATTAACTCCAGGACTGACCATGGCTCACCACCCTCCCCCAGACTGATTTGGACAGACAGTCTTAGTTGATGACCAGACTCTGACTGTTCTCCATGCAACTCCACTACTGAAGAACTGCCAATCCCTGAGCTGCTTGCACTGGATCTGGTGGTGGTGCACTGTCCAGATGGTAGTGCGATGGTCCCCCTGAACCCTAATGCTCCAAATGCTGATTGACTATGCCTAAGAACTTGAGTGCCATGGGCTGACTATACCAGGACCCCTTGACTGATGACAACCCTCCTTCATGTGACTGAGGACTAATCTCTCTTGCTGTTGGGACATGTCCATAGTTTGAAACACATGCAGTGTGTTTGACGGCTTCCAGCTCATTCTGTCAGTGTGAAATTGCTGTCCAGGACTATGTTGTACAGTGACATGTTCACCCCCTTGATTCATCACTGTCAGCAGCCAGAACAAGCTGCCTCACTCTGTGTCTGCACAAAACAGGAAGTCAAGGCAGAAATACTGTGATTTTTAAGGTGTGCTGCAGGGACAAAGTGCAAAAAGACAAGGCGGGGATGTTGTGAGCATTAAAGGAGGCAGAAAGTGAGTGAGGGTTAAGAGAATGAATGAACGGCTCTGAGGCGCCATCTAATCCAAACTATGAGCTGGGTGTGTGTCCTTACAGCAGCTTTGCAATGAGAGGTACTGATGTGTTCCAAGGAGCACCATTGAAGTGCACAATTGTATGTGTGTTGGAGATTCAGCATGGCGTTCTTGTGTGTTGGGTGTGGCTGCCAGTATGTGTAAGCATGGGGCTTGTGCAGGCACTGCTCATGGAGTGTGCTGTGAGAGACTGGGGCTGGCTGACCAAGATAGAGGTTCACAGGAGCAAGCAGCAAGCTGGAATTGCTAAGTAACTGCTCTGACTTTTACACTGGGAATTCTCAATGTCTAGTTTCTATCCAGCATGCATGAGAATGGTAAACAGCACACTAATAAGGCAAGATTAGGTAGTAATGACTGTGGTAATGAGCAATAACCTAAGAAAATAGGCTTCTTGATACTTTCTAGTAAAAAGCTTGTATTGTCGTCCAACACTCAGTTGTAAGATGGGACTTTCTAATCTCGTCAGGAAGCTCTTTGGAAGATGCCTCACCTGCTTTTCCCAAATTTCAAAGCATGATCCCTGTCATTCAAAGACTGGGAAAATTCTGCCCATGATTGTGCAATGTAGCTTTGCAAAATTAAAAATAACTGATCCCACTTTTCTTTTAACTAGGTTTATAGCTAATATCAGCTTGCACATGTGACTGAAGGACACTACCATTAATCAGGTGAAATAACATGACAGTAAGTTCAACCTTTGTTTGATTGTCTTGTGTATTTTAATAATCTGATTATTATCATTATTTATATAACATATTAGTTCCAGTTAATAGCAAAGTTTGCAGCAGTGTGGCATGCAGAGAAGTTGAGCTTCTCAGAAATATGGGCTGAGAAACCAAAACACCAAACGAAAGTGCTACAGTGTCACCTTTGGTAAGATGCAATAATAGCACAATAAGTTCATATCAGAGGCTTGATTATAAATATGAGCACCAAAATTTTCAAAATGAGTAAACTAACAATACATATTTTAGGCAGGAAATCTATGCAGTTGTGGATCTTCTGTTATAACAAAGTGGTTGATAATTCTGGCTTGATTAATATATCTTTACATGTGTTTCAGATTTTATTTCAGAGGTCATAACAGTGACTGGTTTTTAAATAGTACATTTAATGTGACAAAACATCATAATGTCATTCACAGAAGTGCTATCAGGTGAAATTTAACACAGAGTTGAAGGAGAATAAGGCCAGCATTCAGAATCTGGGCAAAGATGTAGAACTTTAAAAGTGCTGTAAAGTCTTACAGAGAAGCAGAGGCAGAAAGGATCAGGAAGGAAATTTCAGAGCTTAGATCTAGATATCTGAAGGCGTGACTATTAATGGCAGAGTGAAGATAATTGGAAACACACAAGCAGCCAGAATTGAAAAGTGCAGATAACTCATCGTGTTGTAGACTGAAGGATGTTTCAAAGATAGAGAAGGGTAAGGCTGTGGAGGAATATGATAACGAGGGTGAGAATTGTAAAACTTAATAAAGAGAAATGGAGGGAACATCAAAATAGATTGAATGGATCTAACTAAGTAATAACAACTTTGATGCTCAGATTTAACACCTTCTCTGGTGATTTTTTTTTCCATTCAACACACTTTCAGATCCCTTCATCAATGTTTGGGCTAAAAGTCAGCTATTTCAGAAACTTTTTCTCTTGAAAGACTGTATAACATTTGCAACGATCTAAACGAGAGAGTGTGGCAGTTGCTGAATATATTTAAGTCAGAGATGGACAGATTTTTGGATTGGAAGGAACAAAGGTATGAAGATAGGAGAGGAAGAGGCAGATGATTCAAGTCTAGCCACAATATAATTGAATTATGAAGTAGGCTTGAGGGCAGAATGGTTGACACCTGCTCCCATTTTTTATGTTCTCGTATCCTTAAGTCCTTCCTACTAAATATATGACATTAGCATTCTTATTGGTAATAATCACTTCAGGCAGTCCCTTCAAAGAAGACGCAGCTTTTGATATATGTTACAAAAAGGTTCTAATACATAGTACTGTTACTAAGCTTTGTCATTGTCCTGGTGAATACCCATGTTCAAACAAAGAATTGGATATTATTATCCTATTTTCACCACCACCATCATTATTGGTGATGGAATGGTAATATCATGACTTTCTTGCGCTACATCAACTACTCTGTATTTAATTGTATTCCTGGCTTTAACAAGGGTGCTACATGGAACTACAAAATTATGTGACTTTCTTTTGCTTTGCTCAGTCAGGAAAATTTTCCCAAAAAGTTATGACACTGTTTTGTCTGTGATACTAACGGAAGCTTAATAACAATTTGGCCTGGTCAGCCAAATTTAACATCTGGGCTTTATAAACAGAAAAAAATACTTCTATTTCCTGTGCTGAAGACAAAAAATTCTGGACTTGTTTTGGTAGAGGGGCGAGTGAAGCGAAGGACAGGAAGTAAAAGCTATTTAATTAAATTTCAAAAAGCCACTCTGAGGTAGGATTTTGCAAGTCAAATTTATTTGAAAGTATGTGGTATTTAGCAGGGATATACTTAGCAGCAGGAATAAGTTAATACCTTTTTTTTGAAGTTACTAGTACTTCAGCAATGATAGACATTTCCTTGAATAGGTCTTCACATTGAATGTTTAGCAATCCCCTGAATCCTTCAATATGCGTGCTATAATAAACTTTACCACTTAATATTCTTTGGCAAACATGTTAACTGTCCAATTCTTGCTTCTTATGTGAAGAGGAAATGACATTTACATAAAACAAAGAGCTGCAAATGCTGAAAATCAGAAACAAAACAGAAATTGCTGGAGAAAATTAGTAGGTCTGAACAAGGATCACTGGCCTCAAAACATTAACTCTGTTTAATTCCGGGGATGAAGATATCATTGGCTAGGCCAATATTTATTGCCGATAAAAACCGAAAGAACTGCGGATGCTGTAAATCAGGAACGAAAACAAAGTTGCTGGAAAAGCTCAGCAGGCCTGGCAGCATCTATGAAGGAAAAAACAGAGTTAACGTTTCGGGTCCCGGTGACCTTTCCTCGGAATTGCCAATCCCTAATTGCTCAGAGGGCAGTTAGGAGTCAACCATATTGCTACATGTCAGGAGTCACATGTGCACCAGACCAGCAAGGATAACTGTTTCCTTCCCTAAAGGGCATTGGTGAACCAAAAGGGTTTTCCCAACAAGCAATAATAGATTCATAGTCTTCATTAGCCTCTTAATTCCATATCTTCACTAAATTCAACTTCCAGTATCTGCCATAGTGGAATTTGAGCCCAGATTCCCAGAACATTACCTGGGTTTTGGGATTAACAGTCCAGTGATAATACCACGACATGACCACCTGTCCTATTTCTCACTCCACAGATGCTGTCAGACCTGCTGAGGTTCTCCAGCAATTTCTGTTTCTTGTTGTAACTGACTTTAAGATAGGTTAACTGCACACAAGTCAACATTTCTTACCTCACTACACATGCTACAAATTTGGATCCACTGTACAGCCCTGCACAGGAGGATGCCTGTGGTGCTGTGGTAGTGTCCGTACCTCTGAGCCTAGAGGCTTGGGTTGAAGTCCCAACCTACTCTAGAGGTGGGCAATAACATCTCTGAGCTAGTTGATTAGAACTACCTAGACGCGCTCAGACTCATTTGTTTTGATCAATTGTAGACACCGACCTAAGATTTGCTGGGTGAGCTGAAAGGAAATGAAAAGAAATGACAAGATTTGGACACACAGCTTGGAAAAATGGAAATTTGTAAGAGGAAGCTTGCCTCAAGAGGGGCTAGAGATTGAGACAGAGCTGTATCAGTATGATCCTTGCGATTGTAAACATTTTATAGGTAAGATTTCTGCAGCAGTTTTTGTAGTGTACTTTGCTTTCATAAACAACATTTTGATTGTTAGGAACAAAAACAAAGTTGCTGGAAAAGCTCAGCAGGTCTGGCAGCATCCGTGGAGGAGAAAACAGAGTTA
>JAHRHZ010000051.1:17465713-17548338 GCA_024137785.1 Ginglymostoma cirratum | reverse complement strand
GTTCTGAGGAAGAGTCACCAGACCCGAAACGTTAACTCTGTTTTCTCCTCCACAGATGCTGCCAGACCTGATGAGCTTTTCCAGCAACTTTGTTTTTGTTCCTGATTTACAGCATCCATAGTTCTTTTGGTTTTTATTTTGATTGTTAGAATTACTGTAGGTTATTGACATACAGAGGAAACTCGACAGACTCGGGAAAGTGTGAATAAAAGCCAACATGGTGGACCCCGTACTCCTTACATGTTCAAGTTCACTTAGACAACTCAGTACTGATTTAAATAATGGTATAAGTCCAAAGCATTCTAAATTGGTTGCATGAAAATTGTGTCGTTTCATCAAGTATAACTTGAGTCTACACACAAAAAAGTTGTTGCGTTTCCCTCACATCAGTGGATCAGCTTGCTCAACTTACACAAAATAGCTCCTAATTACTGTCATGCACACCAATGTTTTGAAAACGCATACTGACATTATTTTCATTTCAAACCTTCACTGACATTTCACGTTTCCAAGACTACAACTTGATTGGAAATCTATGCAAGACAGCACAACTGAAGCCATGGTATCAGGGCCCTCCTGCAGCAACGAGGCATGAGGCATTTATTATTTGCTGGGATAGGCAATTTTTAATAAATATTTTCAGTTTCTGAAGAGGCAACTTCAAAGCTTAGTTCATTAGGATTGTAAGCACTTTTTCTTCCATTGTCTTTTTAAAACCGGTGTGAATTCATTTTGTTTTAACTCACTGCCATGGAATGTCACTCCGCTTTTACAAATAATTTCAGCAGAAAAAGATCTCAAAATGTGGTCATCAATCTGATTTACAGCCCTGACAATCCTACCAAAGTGAATAGATGGTTAATAAGGTAGTTTGTGGCCCCGTTGTAAATGGATTCTGGGTTAATAGGACAAATAACAATATATTTTTTTAAAATCCAGTAGCTAAATATTAAATATTGACATTGTCTTTGGAGCATTCAGAAGTCCACCATCAGTTCTTGGAACAGCGCTAGGTAATACATTCCAAACATTCATGATTAAGATAGATGAAAGGTAACCAGGTTGACACAGATATTAAGAACAGAAAAAGAATAGACAAAATAAACTAAATTCTGAAGATCACAAGTCCAGGTTTAAATGGAGGATTAAATTGCCTCCCACAGTTTCTTTTTATCTTTAACACTGATGACACTGCTATCTGTAGATTGATGGTCGATCTTCATTTTGATAGTCAGTTGGGTGAAGCTACATCTTTTCTTCTATTAGAATTGTTTCTCTTAAGCTTTCTTAGTTTTTGTATCTTCTTCCCACAGATAGAGAAAGAAAGCGAGAGAGTGGCGGATGCTTGAGTTTGCAAAATCTGGACGCTTTTTTTTCACTACTGTCCTGGTACTTTCTACTTTTTACCACTATGCAGTTCACTGAATTGGAAAGCTTTTGTCAGGCAGAATTTTGTTAACTCAAAGACTCTTGGTACTGCTCAGCCTCAAATTCTCTCCCTATTTCAAAAAAGAACACTGTAATGCATAGCTAAAAAATAGGCAGCACTTTGCTTTTCAAGTTGCAAAACTCTCCTGTTATTTCAGTTATCTAGCAGTCCAACTTTCATTTCAGTTTAAAGTCCCAAAAAAGAAAAACATGTGGTCTCTTGCAGTTCATTGATATGATGGCATCTGATTGATTCTGCAGTGGTTTGAACAGTCTGTTTCAGCAAACTGACACATGCTGTGAGTTTTGCTCTTCCCTTAAATAATTAAACAACTTTCAAAGGGATTGATTATACAGCTATTTTCTTTGAAAGGAAATGTATTGCTTAGTTATGGATATACCTCTCTATTTGCAGGTTCTCGGTGGAGAGATGGCATAGTAGAGTCAAGGCAAACTATCGATTTGACATCTTAAGTATTTGAGGTGCATTATTATGCTCCTCCTAGTGTATAGAGTGCCTGGTCTCTTATGTGGGCGTGTCTGAAGAAATCTGGCTGTTTTGGCACTTGAAGCAAACCATCAATGATTTTTGCAGAAAAGCCTAGACGCTTAAAGAGCAGTTAAGAGTCAAGGTTTACATCTGCTTTGGACTTTTATGATGAGTCTCCTGATACTTTTGTCTATTGCTGCATTCAGCAGGTAATTGATCAGAACCAGGGATTTCAACAACAACTGAATGACTGTTTGAGATACTTTTTGAAACAACTTTTTAAATGTGAGCAAATGTGAACAGAAGTTGAGCAAAACAGTGCGGCACTTCATTTGGATATTAACATAGAAAATGATGCAAGCTGTCAGCAGGTCAGGCAACATGTGTGGAAAAAAAAGTAATTGAACTGAACTGTTAACACTACTTTTCTCTGCAATGCCAGATCTGCTAGGTGTTTCCAGCAGTTTCTGTGCTAATCTCTGAACACAGCCTATCTTGATACCCTTTATGAGACAGCATGGGTTTCTACAGGACCTCCTCCAACAGAAACTCTAAAGCTACTTCAATAAGACTCTCATACAGCCCTGTGCATTCACTGTTGCTTTTTATCTTCACTTTCAACAGTTTAAGAACAGTTAACAGCCTTATATCCCGATAGAAGTTGGATACACAGCTCTCTGACTTCAGAATTCTCACAGGATGTTTGAAGCTGGGCATTGGGAAGTGCCATTTTGTATCCAGATCTGTTTCTGAGCTAATATTCCCAATGATATCACAGAATCAGCATTGTATCAGGGTATAGAAGTGCTCCTCCCTTGTGTTACTCTTTTGTTATTACCTGCTTTTCAGACACTTCACAGACTGCTGTTTTGAAATTGTTTCAAATGTGTTTGGGGCCTTATCCTCTTTAGTCCCAAAAGGTAATGCAATTGGAATACATGGAACTTTCCGTAAGAACTCCATACAGACATTCTCCTAACACTGCGTTAGAGCTTCTACTCCTTCCCATTTATCCCTATTGTTATTAAAGCATTTTCATTATTTATATTTTTGAGGATTGATGCCTATGAATTATGAAAATAGGTTCGTTTGAAGTCTTCATGAGATACTTAGACCTATTTGTATTTGAGGCCACTCAGAGGACACTGTGGGGTATTTTTCTTAAAGATGTTTACTGGAAGTCACGTGTTTCAGCTAACTACTTGGATAAACGGAAGCTTCATGTCTGAGTTTAGGGCTGTTAGAAACTGTGGCTATTTGATATTGTTTGGTATCAGTTGAGGTAAAAGCTGTGGAAAAAAAAAGACCCCCAGCTCAGAATATGCCACCTTCTTGAGAAATCCTGTTGAGCATTCGATGTTGAGAGTTGAAAAACTGAAATTGTTACTCTCCCTGAAAAGCTTCTGAAAGACTTACTCTTAACAACTCCTAAATGAAACATACTTGAAAACATTACTGTGAGAACTGGCGTTGTCTAGTTACCTGTCAATATGTGCAAGGATACAAGACTGAAAGTAATCTGAAACATTCCATATATTGTCCTTTTATTCTCTGGGAATTATAAAGTATTAGTCCAAAGTGCATTTTCCCAATATTAACCTCTGTAGAGAAAGTTTATTTTTTTTTTCTAGGTTGTGCATGTGTGTTCCTGAGTATTTTGGATTATTTAGATGAGTAAATATTTATATTTAACACTTCAAGGTCTGTCAATCTTTTTTGCACCTGTCAAATATGTCTTGTAATTGAAAATAAATCAACAATTTTGTTGCTTATTAAAGCAACCTGGCTGATAGATCATCCTTATTTTGAACCTAATGTAAATACAGTAAATAATTGGTCATGTTGGTAACTGGGTAAAACATTTGCATGTATGTTGCGACTGGTGGAGCAGTGGGACTAATGAGAGACAGTGCACTGTTCCAACTTTGGTTACGTCATAAAACTAGGGGCTCATCCAGGATAACACAAAGCCAGAAACATGCAATTGGAAATGAAGCATTAACAGCTGAAAGGGATAAGGGGATCACACTAGGATTCTTGTATATTAAAGGGCACCTGGGCTTACTAGCTTCAAGGTAGGGATACTACCATCACACCACGAGAGGCAAATACCCTGTTCAGAGATGTTATTACATACCTCTGGAGAAGATTTGACATGAATCTCCTGGCTCAAAGATATTATGATTGTGTCACAAGAGCCATTACACTACCACTGTAGATAGTTTCTAATCAACTGTTCAGAGATTTGTGACACACTTCTGGAGCAGGTGGGCTTTGAACCTGAGCCTCCCGGCTCAGAGAGAGGAACTACCACTGTGCCACAGAAACCCCAAACACTACCCCACTGTAAGGGATTGGATTTAATGATTGATGGCGGTTGTTCCTATAGGTACCTAATAGGCTGAAAATATGGCCCATTTGCTTGACAAAAGTTAGTGTGTTTTCAGTATTTCTGATTGTGTGAACTTTATTCCATTTTGTGAACCAAGTACATTTTGCAACAGGAATCCTGTAAGCCTGTTCTGCCTTTTATCATAATGCAGGATTCACTACTTCAAAGGAAATGTGATCTGGCAATTTATACTTATTGTTCTGACTGAAGCTGATAGATTGTGCCATCAGTCTAGTCCCATTAATTCACGGTTGCAACATAAATCAAAAGTATATTTTCCGCACATGGCAGCAGTTCAGGACATAATTTATGTAAACACACACAGAGTGGAACAGGAAGGGACAGAGTGTACAAACATAAAAAGTAGCAGCAAAAAGAGCCAAAAGGGTAAAAAGTGGCAAAAAGTCAAAAATAATAGCCCTTTTCTTAAAAGCTCATAATATTTGGAATGAAAAGAATGAATTAATGGCATAAATAAAGGTTCAGAATAATATCTTATAGCTATAACGGAGACATGGCTACAAGGAGTTCAAAGCTGAGAACTAAATATTCAGGGATATGTGTATTTTCAAAAGGACACGCAGGAAGGAAAGGGTGGTGGGATAGCTTTGTTAGTATAGGATGGAATAAGTGTGATAGCAAGAAATGGTCTTGAATCAGAGGATGTAGAATCCATATGGGTGGTGGCAAGAAATAATAAGGGGAAGAAAACATTAGTGGGAATAGTTGTTAGACCCCCTATCAATAGCTGTTCTGTAGGTTACGGAATACATCATGAAACAATGACGGAATTTTAAAAAGTCATGAGTGACTTTAGTCTTCGAGTAGGTTATGGAAGTCAAATTGGCAGATATAGCCAAGAAGAAGCATTCTTATAGTCTATTCAGGACAGCTTCTTGGAACAATATGTTGTGGATCCAAACAGGCATCAGCTATTTTGGACCTGGTGATGTCAGCCTATCTGTGTCTGAGCTAAAGAGCTCACTAATGTAGTTACACTTAATAGCCTTTAGTTTTGTCTGAAGTGCCAATGTGTCAACTGACATAGCAGCCAAGACAAGCCATGGACAGTGTGAGCACGCATACAAAATGTGTGCGCAGGTGTTAAGGGAGCAAACAAGCAGCCTGCAGATACGTTGTGGCTCAGTTCCTGAGCTGGCTGCCTGCATCTGCGTGCAAAGTGTCCCTACTGCAGCCTTTTGGCATTAATTACTGGTGTGTCCTGCAATGCACATCTGTACTTCCCTGAGTAGTCTGAAAATGGGTCATACAGGTGTCATGATTGTCCTAAGAGGTTGGAAAATGTCAGGTACCAACGTCCATAGATGAAGGGCGTATGTGGCTGGTCCCCACAGGTCATGCTCTGTAATGCTGTTTGGTCCTAAGCAACAAGGAGGTTCCTCTCAGCCTGTAAACTGAAGTCACTAGGTAACTGCTCTTACTCCCATGTTGAGAATTTAATGAAGTGAATGGGTGTTTGACAAGCTATAAAAATCCTTAATTGGCAACTTGCTACTGCCTGGAGAAAAAAATCATATCATGGCTCAGCAAAAGCATAAAAAATAGTTTGAGACGCTCTTAGCATTGAAACAGGCCTCACTTGACTCTTGCCATATTCTGTCACAAATCTTGCCATAGCCCATGGCACTCATTCTGCCCCATGTCTTATTGGTTTAATGGTCTCACACATCCACTCTCACTTTAGTGTATGAGGAAAACAAAATCAGGTTTCTCTGCAGCGTTTGGCTTTCTGAAAAAAAATCATGGATAGGTTATTCATGAAGGCAAAAAATAAAGCATAGGATGTTCCAGAGTCTGATGCTCTACTGGTTTGGCAAGTCTAGTGAAATCACGAATTGTGCATGCATTATTTATTTATTCAAGGAAACTTGGGCTTACTGCCTAGGCCAGCAATTTTTCCCCAATTTTTATTGCTCTGGAGAAGGTGATGGTGGACTGCCTTTTTGAACTGCCACAGTGCTTGTGGAGTAGGGAAACCCTGTACTACCGTTACACCTCAGGGCAATAATGCAGTGAAAATCAATCACCACTATACCCAGAGTCATCATAAAAGTTAAGGATGTTATAAAGGTGCACAAAATTCACCAATTTAGCTGTTTTTCAGATGTGGGTTGACAGAAAGCACAGACTGGGTATCTGTACTTAACAAGAGTTGCAATTTATTGTGAAGAGGGGTGGATGGCTGGTTTGTAATATAGAGTGCTCCTACCAGCATGGGTTCAGTTCCTGCAATGGCTGAGGTTACCATAAATATGTCTCCTTTACCTCAGATGAAGTGCCTCTCAGGTTAAACCACCACCAGTCCCATCTCTTACCTTCTCTCTGTCTCTCTGTCTCTCTCTCTCTAATGGGAGAGCAGCCATATGGTCCTCTGGGATTCTGGTGACAAATAAATAGATTCTAGCTACAGGTAAATAGTTATGGAACCATTCACATATTTGCTAGTCAAAACTCAAACTACTCTTGTACAGACAAGGAAAAACATGATCATTATGTTTGGAGGGAAAGAACTGGGAAGGGTGTTCAATGATCCCTGTTTACAACATTCACTGGGGTGGTTCTCATGGCTTGTCAGAATGTGCTGCTCCTTGATTCTCCTTCTCCAGATAATTTAGCTTGCTTGCAGAAGACGTAGATGATAGGTTCACACTTTCAAAGTTTCTGGCTTACTGATTTAGAGCCACAGGTTACAGCAAATGATGGGAGAAAAATGAATTTTCTTTTTGCTTGAGGTGATACCTAGTATAGAGAAAAGAGACAGCTCTGGTTTTTGCAGACATCCCACGGCTTCTGACTATCTCATTTACACTGCCACATTATCTGGAAGCCATCACATTTTTGTTGGTATGGCAGAAGCCCCTGGTCATTGATAAACAGTCACCAGCCCACAGACCAATCAGCTACTTGTTGCGAGCTGAAACTCCATTTATACACATCTGCTCCCATTCCCTACTAACTCCAGCTCATCCACAGTAACCTTCCCTCCATGCTTGAGTACACAGCAGAGTAAACAGCAGCATTTACAACAAGAGTCAGATCATTTTCTTTTAAGACATGCAGCAACCCTTAAAGAATTCTTGGTTCTTTAAACAGTCTTTTTCTCATTTCAGTCCATAATCAAAAATATAGAAAAATAAAAGGATGTAGTCATTCCGCTGCATACCGGTAGAATAGGGGTTTGAGGATTTTGACCCAATTTCAGTGAAAGAATGCTGATATAGTTCCAAATCGGGTCGTTGTGTGATTTGGAGGGATACCTGGTGTTGATGTTCTCGTTGATCTGCTGCCCTTGTCCAGGTTGGAAGGTGCTGTTGAAGGACTCTTTGTGAGTTGCTGCAGTGCTTCCTGTGGATGGTGCATATTGCTGTCAATGTGGGTTAGCGGTAGATGATGTTGAAGGTGGTGGATTGGGTGCCTATCATACAGGTTACTTTGTGTTGGATGGTATTGGAGGTCTACTGATCCAAGCAAGTGGACAATATTCTTTCAAACATCTGATTTGTTACTTGTAGGTCGAGGACACCAACTCGTGAAGAATTTTCTTCCTGTTTCCCATTCACTTCAGTTTTACTGGGGCTTCTTAATGCCACACTGGTCAAATACTACCTTGATGTCAAAAACAGTTACTCGCACCTCACCTCTGGCATATTTGATGTTTTGCAGACACAGCTTGCTCAGGAAATACAATCTGGTGATGTTCTTAGATGTTTGTTTGATATCAAGTGCTGGCTGAACAGAAATTTTCCCCAACTGAACATTGGGAAGACTGAAGCTACTATCATACTGCATCTCAAACTCCTGGAGACCAGTTTCATCCATTTCCTGACCAACTCTCTGAAAATGTGTTAGACAAATTAAAACCTTGTTCTCCTGCATAAGTCTGAGATGATCTTCTAAACTCCATATCCACCCCGCAGCCAATATTGCCTACTTCCAAGTTCACTTCATCTTTCGTTTCCAACCATGCCACTCCTCATCTGCTGTTGCAATTCTCATCTTTTTTTTTACCTCAACTACTCCAACTATTGCAATGTTTTCTTGAGTGTGACCTCTTACCTGGCATACTCCATAAAGTTCAGCTCACCCAAACACCTATTAACCCATCACTCCTGTGTCTGCTGACTGAGATTAGAACCCAATTTGCCAACACCTTGCTCTTACTATTCTCGTTTTTAGTTTTCACATCCCTCCATGACCTTGCTCCTTCCTATGTCTCTAATCTCTTCCAGCCCTTCAATCATCAAATTCTGGGCTTTTTTCCTTCACATTTTAATTGTTCTATCTTTATGGCTATGTCTTCATATGCTAAGCTGAGGCTCTGATATTTCCAGCCTAAACTTCTCCACCGCACATGGTACTGCTTGTGTTAAGTGTCTTGGGACATTTTAGTCTGTTAGCAGTGCTAAATATAAATGCAAATTGTTTTTGTTGTTGTTGCTTGCAGGAAATGGCTCCAAAGAGATCATTTTTTAGGTTCTGCCATTTAATTGTTCTTTCTTTTCATAAGTTGGATCAATATTTGGATATGTTTGAGTTTGATTGTTATAAAAATAAAAATAATCAAAAGCTCAACCAAAAACAATTGCTTGTACAGTCAGGATAGAAGTAAGAATTTGACAGATGTGACTGAAAATTATGGTTTGTGAAATTATGTTGATATTCATAAAACATGGCAGGAGGGCATTCAGCCCATTATGTCTATTCAGTTAGTGAATGGTGAAGTTGTCAGAGTCCATAAGGCTGCTCGTTCACTGGAGAGAGATGACTGGTGGTGGTTTAAACCTGAGTGGCACCATGTCTAAGCTGAGGGAAGAGGATGTAAAGGACAGTCCTTCATAGTAACCAAATGGGAATTGAAGCTATGCTATTGTCATCACTCACCAGCCATCCAGTGAACTGCGTTAACTGATCCCCCCCACCCACCACAATTCAGCAATACTGCTCACCTGTTCTTTCAGCATAGCCCTGTACCAGTTTATCTTCTCAAGGCTTTCTCCAATTTCCTTCTGAAAATTACTCTTAAATCTGTCTCCACCAGCTTTTCAAACAGTGTATTCTAGGCGAGAAATGTTCTAGGGTATTGCTTGATTAAATTAAAGCGAATAATTTTCTTTGAGCCCTCAACTTGAAGTTTCAGAAATTACTTGTGATTAAATAATTATGGTAGAATTTGTGGCATAGCAAATTTCAGTGTCAGTTATAAGTGGAGTTTTGGAAAAGCTAAACAGTAGCATGTACTTCTTTGCACAAATCTCCTTCCTATACTTGAAAGGCTCAATTCTCTGTTTCTCTACTTTGAATCGGAGACCTTCTGCTGTTTCCATTAAAGGCCTTCATGCTCAAATGAAAAGTTAATACATAAAATGGACCATAGTTGCCAAAAACATGGCACTCACAGCGCCAGGGACCTGAGTTTGATACTAGCCTTGGGCGACTGTCTGTGTGGAATTTGCATATTCTCCCAGTGTCTGCGTGCGTTTCCGCCAGGTGCTCCGGTTTCTACCCATGGTCCAAAGATGTGCAGGTTAGGGGAATTGGACATATTAAATTGCTCCACAGTGTTCAGAGATATACATCCCAAGACACTAGGGGGCAACTTACCAGGGCCAATTCACCTAAAGTGTACATCCTTGGACTGTGGGAGGAAACCAGACCATCCAGCAGAAACCCACATGGACATGGGGAGAATGTGCAAACTCCATACAGACAGTCTCCCAAGGCTAGATGTACAGAGATATACAGGCTAAGTGGTAAATGTGGTGTTACAGGGATAGGGTGGGGGAATGGACCTGAATGGGAAGATCTTTGGAAGGTCAAGGCAGGTGCAACGGGCTGAATGGCTTCTTTCTGCACTGTAGGGATTCTATGATTAAGGGGGTGGCTCAGAGGTTAGCACTGCAGCCTCACTATGCAAGGGAACTGGGTTTGATTACAACCTTGGGTGATTGTCTGTGTGGAGTTTGTACATTCTCTCCATGTCAATGTGGGTTTCTGCTGGGTGGTGTGGTTTCCTCCCACAGTCCAAAGATGTACAGTTTAGGTGAATTGGCCATGATAAGTTGCCTCATAGTGTCTAGGGACGTGCAGGTTAGGTGGATTAGCCATGGTAAATGTGGGGTTATGGGGATAGGGTGCGGTGCTGAGTTTGGGAATGCTAAATGAGGGGAATGGTGTGACTCAGTGGGCCAAATGGCCTCTTTCCATACTGTAGGGATTCTATATTAGACTGTACTTCAGCCGCTGAATTTTTTTTCAGAGAGATAGTTATTTGACAAGGCATTCCACAAGGTGTCTCACAAAGGCTGCTGCTTAAGATAAAGGTGCACGTCGTTACAGGCCATGCATTAACATGGATGGAAGAAGCAAAGAGTGGGGATAAATGAATGTTTTTCTGGTTGGCAAACGGTGACCAGTGTTGTGCGTCAGGGATCAGTGTTGGGTCTGCAATTGTTTACAATTTTCATAGGTAATTTGGAATTGGAGGCCATGTTATTATGTCAACATTTGTGGATGACACTTAGATGAGTGGTAGAGCAAAGTGTGCAGATGACTCTGAAAGTTGCAGAGGGATATAGTTAGAGGGTGAAGGTCCGGCAGATGGAATTCAATGTTGATAAATGTGAAGCCATTTTGGCAGGAATAACTGTCAAAGAGACTATGACCTGAACGGTGAAAAATTGCAGCATGCTGCTGTGCAGAGGGACCTGGGTGTCCTTGTGCATGAATCACAAATGGCTGGGTTTGCAGCAGGTAATTAAGAAGGTAAATGGAATTTTGTCCTTCATTGCTAGAGGGATTGAGTTTAAAAGCAGGGAAGTGATGTTACAACTGTAGAGGGTACTGGTGAGGCCACACATGGAGTACTGTGTGCAGTTTTGGTCTCCTTACTTGAGAAAGGATGTACTGGCGCTGGAAGGGGTGCAGAGGAGATTCACTCGGTTAATGCCAGAGATGAGACTGTTGACTTATGAAGACAGGCTGAATAGACTGAGATTATATTCTTTGGAATTTAGAAGAATGAGGGGGAATCATATAGAAGCACATAAAATTATGAAGGGAATAGATAAGATAGAAGCAGCGAGGATGTTTCCACTGGTCGATGAAACCAGAGCAAGAGGGCATTGCCTCAAAATTAGGGGGAGCAGATTTAGGACTGAATTGAGGCGGACCTTCTTCACCCAAAGGGTTGTGAATTTGTTGAATTCCCTAGCCAGTGAAGTAGTTGAGTCTTCCTCATTCAATGTTTTTAAAGCTAAGATAGATAATTTCTTGAACAGTAAAGGAGTTAAGGATTACGGTGAGAGGGTGACTAAGTGGATTTGAGGCCATGACAAGATCAGCCATGATCTTATTGAATGGCAGAGCAGGCTTGAAGAGCCAGATGGTCTACTCCTGCTCCTGGGTCTTATAATTATGTCAGAGATAAAAGGTACTGCAGATGCTGGAGAATCCGAGATAACAAGCATGGGGCTGGATGAACACAGCAGGTCAAGCAGCATCACAGGAGCAGGAAAACTTGACGTTTCGGGCCTAAACCCTTCATCAGAAATGCTTTTTTAGTTGTTGAGGGTGAGGACGAGTTCGGCTAGGCGGATGAGGGTGTCGGTGGAGGGGGATTGGTCCGTTCTGCGGGACAGGAAGAAGCGGAGGGCCTTTAGGCCATCGGCATGGGGAATACAGGTATATAGGGACTGGACGTCCATAGTAAAAATGAGGTGTTGGGGACCTGGGAATTGGAAGTTCTGGAGGAGGTGGAGGGCGTGGGTGGTGTCACGGACATAGGTAGGGAGTTCCTGGACCAAGGGGGTGAAAATGGAGTCTAGGTAGGTGGAGATGAGTTCGGTGGGGCAGGAGCAGGCGGAGACAATGGGTCGACCAGGGCATTCAGGTTTGTGGATTTTGGGGAGGAGATAGAAGCGGGCGGTGCGGGGTTGGGGGACGATGAGGTTGGAGGCGGTGGGTGGGAGGTCACCTGAGGTGATGAGGTTGTGGATGGTTTGGGAGATGATGGTTTGGTGCTCAGGGGTGGGGTCATGATCCAGGGGGCGGTAGGAGGAGGTGTCAGAGAGTTGGCGCCTGGCCTCAGCAATGTAGAGGTCAGTGCGCCATACTACGACTGCCCCTCCCTTGTCCGCGGGTTTTATGGTGAGGTTGGGATTGGAGCGGGATTGGAGCATTTCTGATGAAGGGTTTAGGCCCGAAACGTCAAGTTTTCCTGCTCCTGTGATGCTGCTTGACCTGCTGTGTTCATCCAGCCCCATGCTTCTTATAATTATGTAGTTGCTCCTCGTAACAGACCCTATGGGCAATTGTGTGTGAAATACCAGGCCGCAAAGCATAGAATCAAAGTTTAATTTGGAACATATATAGAAAGGACCCATAACTTGAAAAGAGAAGAAGCATCCATTATAAACAAAATGAAGACGGGGTTTTGGAAAACTATAAATTTGTGTTGTGGGAAATTTTAGGTTGTGATTCAAGTTACAGGCTTGAAATCATTAATTGATCCCATGTTCAATTTCATTTGGTTTAAGAGTTTAAAGGTAATGATAACCTCAATTGAACAATGTAAAGTTCCCTGGCCAGATAAAGTTACATTGATCAATTGAAGTTATTATTACAAAGCTTCATTGCAAACTTCATCTACTTTTCCCATTTGTACTTAGTGTTATTATTAATAGGAACAAGGGATAAATGCTTTTGTTAAAAGAACAGAAAAAAGTCAGAGCAGTGTGTTAAGCGCCCATTCACTAATAACACAAACTGTTCGAGATGCACAGCAGGAAGAGACAGGTTAATATTTGGATGTGACCCTTCATTTGAATTCGGTTGCAGCAGTATGTTTCACTCAAACACTCAAGTTACTTGAAAATAAATGTTGTTTATTTTGAGTGATTATAAATCAGCAGTTTCTGAAATACCATTACCTTCTGTTCCAAAGTGTTTATGACTGGTGACTGGAAATTCAGCACATATGGTGATTAATAAAATTGCTGATGAAAGGTCATCTCAGCTTGAATTATTGACTCTGTTTCTCTCCTCAAATGCTGAACATTTCCAGCCTTTTTTTTGTCTTTATTGAAGATAATTAGCTGATTTTGTTTTGCATTGGGCATGTACAAATGCATGGGATTATTATAGATATGTGCCATAAAGATTTTAATTCATACAATAAAAAGTCATATTGGCCATCAGATTTACCTGACAATTTAAAGCTACTTTTTAAGTCATTTTGACTTTAAATTTCCAATATTTCACATAGCATCATAGAGTCATTGCAGCTTATAAGGAAGCCCTTTTAATGGGGAGTGCAGTTAGTTCATAGTTAGCTACAAAGCATCAAAAAATGCATCAAATAATGTGTCAAAATACAAATTTTCCAATGGATCATAAATCTCATGAAATTTATAAAATCACCCTTCACGAAGTTGCTTGTTTTTCAAGGTGCGTGCTGAGGGGATACTTCCCCTTTTGAGAGAATCTGTAACTTGGTGGCAGTTTCTAAGTAAAGGGTCTCTCATTAATGAAGAGGAGGAATTTCTCCTCTAAGACGGCTGTGTTTAGAATTCTTTCCACCAGTGAGTAGTGGAGGGTGGGTCAAAGACAATATCCAAGACTGAGTTAGGCAGATTCTTCACGAGCAAGTGAGTCAGTGGTTATGTGGATCAGGTAGAAAATTGGAGATAAAGACACGATCAGATCAGCCATGATCTTATTGAATTGCAGGGCGGTCTTGAGGGGTCAATTTGTCGAGTCCAACTATTTATATGTAATTATTTCCATCTTCATTACAAAGTGCACTTTTCATAGTGCGATGGTTAATAGTTAAAATAATGAGATGATATGTATCATGATATAACAGTGACAGAAGGAGTCATGTGCAAGAGTCTGAGAAGACAGTTGGAATAGGGTACAACAGAAAAATGTATTTAATCCGGATTATAAATCCCAAGAATGTGGAAGCAGGCCATGCTGCCCATGAATGCACACTGCCCCTCTGAACAGCATTCCACCCCTACCATATCCCTGTAACCCTGCATTCCCATGGCTAATCCACCTAGCCTGCACATCCCTGGACACTACGGGCAATTTGGCATAGCCAGCTCATCTAATGTGCACATCTTTAGACCATGGGAGGAAACCAGAGCACCCAGAGGAAACCCACGTAGGAAGAATGCGCAAACTCCATACAGTCACCTGAAGCTTGAATCCAACCCTGGTCCTTAGCAGTGTGAGGCAGCAATGCTAACCACTGATCCACCATACTGTCTGTATGGTGTAAATAAAGGAGTTTTGAAGAACTAAACTGGAAATGCATGTAACTCACTCACAGGTCAGTGAAACCTTCCAAATCCAGAACAGGCAATTGAATGAAGACTGATCCATTGTATTCAAAGTGGAACCAAATCATATTTAGTGGTGAAGTCCACCCCACACACCTCACCCCCCACCCCATTGACTGAATTGATCTACAGAAAGAAGGCCAAAACATGACAGGACAAATTGTTTCCTATGTGATAGTGACTCTGTGGGGAACTTTTGCTCCTGAGGCATTTTGGGTTACAAACTCTCGTTGACGTAATCCCATAAGTTTCATCATAAATCCTTCCACTTCTTACTCTTACATCATGTTAAACTTTATATCTATATTGAAAGTATGTTTTAAAAAATGAAAGCATTCACATGATGTTTGCCCCAATGCCCCTTGATCTTTTTTGCCTTCTTGGTTCACTTGTGACGCTGCCTGAAAGATTTGATTTGTTCCTGGAGGCTCCAGGGAAACGTAAAACATCTCCGTGATAAGTCCACATGCCACTGCAATTTCAGTCTAACTCCTCCTTTTCACCTGTCAGACCTGATTATTGACCTGTCAGATTTTTTCATTTCTTCTCCGGGGCTGGTAGTGGTGTTTGGGAGCTCTTGTCAGCTTTATTCTAGTAGTTTACTCAGTTTTCTTGAATGCAATTGCCATATTCCTTGCTTACGAAACACAGGCAACTCGGTGCTTTGCGTGCAGAGCACAGAGACACTGAAAAATAACAGTTTGCCTGCACGTCTGTTGGTGTGCGATGGGACTGTGTGATCGGAAGACATGCTGTAAGATCCCTGCATGTGTACCGGAAGTTCCCTGTACGGGCTCCGGGTGTATTATTTCCTGTTTACAGGCGGGAAGAGTGAACCTTTTACTGCACTTTTGCCTTTGAACATTTCTGTGTCTGCACGCTGAGGATTTGTTAGAAAAAAATCTTCTTTTTCCCCCTCCTTTTCCCGGCGGTTAGAAGATGGCGGCGTTGGCGGAGGCGGGGGAGCCGGACCGGGACCAGGAACAAGACCAAGAGCAGAACCGGGATGGATCGGCGGCTGGCGTTGCAACAACAGCCGGCAACGCAGCAGCTGCAACCCGGGCCGTGCTGGAAGTGGCAGTCCCGGGCTCCCGACCTTTGCGGCTGCTGGAGTGGAGTGTGAAGGTGGGCTGGCCGGTGCAGATCGGCACGGTGCTGGCTCACTGCCTGCCCGTGGAGCAAGAGAGCGACGCCGAACGCGAAAGGCCCCGGTCTCGGCCCCAGGAAAAGCGGGTGAAGTCGGACCGGGCCGGAGTGGTCAAGGAGCTGTGCTGGCAACCGGGCCAAGTGGTGCCCAGTGGGTAAGAAACGATGGAACGTTGCCCGGGGATCGGGGGACACACAGAACACACGTCACATGGGGTTGGAACGTTGAATTACAATGGAATGTTGCCCGGCCATCAGGGGGATACACAACACAACGCGTCACAATGAGATGGACGTTGAGCTACAATGGAATGGAATGTTGCCCGGGCCAGGGATGGGGAAACAACCCAAACCCAGTTCCAAGACACTTTAACCAGTAGCAAATATTAAAACACTTCTGCAGAACGTGCAGATCGTATAGGGGAAAGGGGTGTGCGTTTCTCCAGTGGAAGGACCGAGGAGAATGTTGTCTTTTTAATTTGATGGGGGCGTTGGGAAGAGGGAAACTCTTTCTTTACAAAGGACGCATGATGATAGACGACTTCCATTTCGTTAAGAAACCTCCTTGGTAAGGGAGAAGTGAAATTGACATGACAGGTGATTGCTGAAATGTACGTTCCCTGGCACTGTTGTGTCTAAGTTGTGGACGTATGTTGAGTTTCGTGATCTGTTGAAGAACACGTTTGTAGGTGATATTGGTGTTTCTGTTGTTCGGAACCCCAGGCGTTTCCTGCCCAGCTTTTGTATTTTTGCATTCTGTCCCTCTTGCTGAGCTAGAATAGTTGGCAGTTTCATTGACACTCACATTTTGCTTTTGCATGCAAAGATGATGGTGAAGTGTGTTGAACAAAGCAGTACTTTAATTCTAAGCTACATGAGTTAGTGACCGACACAAAGAAAAGTTTCATGAGCGTTTGGGTCTTTGCAATTGACTACCTAGCAAATCTACATCATCAAAGGAGGCCATTCGGCCAGCTCTCTGCAGAGGCAGCTCCTGACCTCAACTGTTCTTCCCCCTTCCCCCCCCATTCTACACTTATTTCACTTAAGTAGTTCCATTTTGAAAGTCAGAATTGAAACTGCCTCCACAGCACTATCAGGCTTTGCATTACAGATCTTAACCACTCATTGTGGAATAAATGTTTTCCTTATGTCACGGTTGGTTCTTTTGTCATTTGCCTTATATTGCATCCTCTGGTTCTTACCCTACTTGTCGGTGAGTGGAGGTTTTGTCTGGACTCTGCATGGTTTTGAACACTTCTCTCAAAACTCATCAAAACCTTCTCTAAGGAGGACAATCCCAGTCTTTCCAATTTATTTATGTAACTGATGTCGCTTCATCATTTTCTGATGAAGGGTTTAGGCCCGAAACGTCAAGTTTTCCTGCTCCTATGATGCTGCTTGACCTGCTGTGTTCATCCAGCCCCATGCTTGTTATCTCGGATTCTCCAACATCTGCAGTACCTTTTATCTCTGATGTCGCTCCCTCCTGGATTCAGTTTCACCAGTCTTTCCTGAGCCTGTCCAATGCTGCTATGTCCCTCCTGAAGTGTTGTTTACAGAATTGGATATAATGTACTAATTTGAGGTCAAACCAATGTTTTCTAAGGTTTGTGTCATATCTTTGCTGCTTTTGCACTCTTTCTATAAAATATAAGAATGATTAACTGCTTTATCAAACTGCCCTCCTGCCTTAAATGTTTTATGAACAGATGTCTCTGCTCCTGCTTCATCTTTTGAATTGTACCATTTAGGTGAAGTTGCCTCTTTCCTCTTCCTATAAAATTTAATCAGTTCATGCCTTTCTGTATTAAATTTTATCTGCCACATGTCTGTCTGTCCTCTTGAAATCTATCTATTTCTGTCCTCTTGAAATCAATCAATCTACTCCTCATGAGTTTGTTATATTTCCAAGTTTTGTGTCACCTGAAAATGTTGAAATTGGGCTCCATACGCCCAAGTCATTAACATAGAACAGTAAAAGCAGTGGCCCCAGGCCTGGGGATCCTGCCTCATGCTCTCTGCTGGTCTGAAAAAAAAATTCACTGCCATCTCTTTCATGTCATTTCAGTCAACTTTGTCTCTGTGACACCACTGCTCCTTTTATTCCATGGCATCGGTGTTGATGACCAGACTTAATAGTTGGCACTTTCTCACCAGTCTTCTGGAACTTCTGTACACTGGTGACACCAGCTCCTCTCCATTACTCTCATTAACCCTGTCTGTTATCATGCTTAAAAATCTCTGTCAAATAACACAACTTGAATGTAATAAATCCACGCTGGCTTTCGTGAGTGAAACCACATTTTTCCGAGTGACTATTAATGTTTTCCTTGACTATCTATCTGAAAGGCTTCCCACTAGGGGAAGTGAAATTGACATGTTGGTCAGTTACTGTAGTTACACTGACTGACCCTGCATTGTTGAATGGATCTATGCATTCTTTTTTGAGCAGGCTTGTAACTTGTGCAATTCTCCAGTCCTCTGGCACCACTCCAGTATTTAAGAAAGGTTGGAGGGTTATGACTACTGACTCAGCAAATTCTACTCTCTCTTCCTTCATTATTTCTGGATTCATCCATCTTCATAAATTTTATCCCAGTGTCTTAACGACTCTTTCACTGCACTTTTAGCAGTGTCTTTTTCCTTGAAAAAGGCAGATATAAAGTGCTGAATTAGTACCTCAGCCTTGCCCTCTACTTCCATACATAAATCCATGGTTTCGTCTCTCATTGCCCTCACCCCTCCTTTTATTATTTATATGCTTATTGAAGACTTTGGGATTCCTTTTTATGTCAGTTTCTTTTTATACTCTGTATTGTCCTCTCTCACTTCCTTTTTCAGTTTCCCTCTGAGTTTTCTGTATTCATCCTGGCTCTCACTTGTACTGTCGATCTGAAAGCTGTCATTCAACATTCTGTTTTTCTGCTTCACCTTACTGAGTATTTCCTCCGTCAGTCAGTGAACTCTTTATTTGAATACCTTTCTCCCAATGGGAATGTGCCTCAACTATACTTGAACCATACTCTCTTTAAAGGCAGTCTTTGTTCCATTGTAGTTTCATCTTCTAATCTTTTCCCTGGGCCAGGTCTGTTCTCAGTCTACTAATATTGACCATTCCCCAGTTAGCTTTCCAGTTTTACCTTGAATTGCATCTTGTATTTTACGCTGGATTGCATCTTTTTTTTACCATGTTTAACCTAAACCTTGTAGATACTGTGATCACTGATCCTCAAATGCACCCCAGTTGATAACTGATCCACTTTTTTTCTCCAGAGTCAAATCAAGCAATGCCTCCCTCCTATTTGAGTTGATAACCTACTGATCCACAACGTCCTTCCGAACACACTGAAGAAACTTTTCTTAGCTCTCTTCCCTTTACACTATTGCTATTCTAGTTTCTACGTAAATATTTAGTAACCCCCCCCCTTATAACTACTCTATGATTCTTTCATGTCTGCATAATTTCCCTGCAGATTTGTATTTCTCATCTGTTTTTATAAATTAACCTGTTCAGAAATATTATGACAGACCTCTGAAGCAGGTGAGGTTTGAATCCAGGCTTCCTGGCTCAGAGACAAGGAGACTACCACAGCATCACAAGAGCCTTGTCTCTGTCTTTCCCACTAGTTGATGGCCTTTAGAATAAACCTGGTAGTGTATTGATACCTTCATTGTTTCTTGACTCTCACCAAATAGTTTCAGTCCTCGACTAACCCAGGCTATCTCTCCTCTCCAGCACTCTTTAATATTTTCCTTAATCATTAAAGATGCCCGTTGTTCTTCTTTCATTCTCTATTTTTCCTGAACATTTTGTATCCAGAAATATTTAAGTTTTTTTTATTAAGTTTGTTATCGGCACACCATCATTTTCCCACGTTGTTACTGATGTCTGTGTCTCACCAATTTTGGTTACCAGTTTTGTGAGTTTACGACATGCATTGTATATGTTTAATGGCATTGTCGCCTTGCTATTCTATCTGCCTCTTCAAATACTTTTATACCTCAGTTCTCCTGTCTAATGTGACAACCCTGGTTTCTATTCCATTGACAAGTTGGTTTAAACGCTCCCTAACATCCCCAGCAAACTGCCTTGTGAGGGCATTAGTCCTGGCTCTGTTCCATTACAACCCATCCAGACTGGAGGAGTCCCACTTCCCCCAAAACCAGCCGAATGGCTCGGTGGTCTAATGCCTCCCTCTTACACCATCTCTCCAGCAACACATTCATCGGCTCTATGAACCACAACTCACAACTGATCAACCTCCCCTCTGAGTGTACTGTTGCCACACAGACATCAGGGAGGCAACACACAATGGTTGCAGCCATGGATATGTCTGTCTGTTCCCCTCACTATCGAATTCTTTGTTACTATAGCTGGTCCAGTTTGCCTGTTGCCACTGCCCCGTATAGTTGAACCTGCCTTGGACCTGGCTCTGGCTGCACTCCCAGATGAATGATCACTGGCATCCAGAACTGAAAACTGGTCGGAGAGCAAGATGCACTTGGAGAAACTCCTGTGTTCCTAGCTTGTCCTTCTGGCAGTCACCCATTCCCTAATTGCATATTCCCACTTAAGCTGAAGGTGACCAGCACCTCTAATGTGCTGCTCACACCTCTCACTGCACCATAGGTGCGCTACAGTGATGCTAGCTATATGATCACTGTTCAAAAGCCAGGTCTGAGCTTCACCAGCATTTCCTGCTGATGTGGTTGCCCAGAACTCAAGATGCTGCACTTGCTACCTCCAGAGAGTGATGCAGATCCTGCAGTGTATACCATGTCTGCTGGTTCCAATTTGATTTCACAGCTATGGTCACGAGAAGCAAAACTTTTCTTTCCCTTACACACGTGCTACTTTGCTTGGATTAATATTGTCACTGGCAGACTTGATGTAAAATGTAGATGCTTATCAGCTAAATCCAGGAAGGTGAGCTGTCTGTGTGCATCGTTTCTTTGGCTATGTTCAGCCAAAGAATGCTGTAGCCCTTTTCAGTTGTGACGTATGCTGGCAAGGCATGTTGCCCATAATGGCTGACTGGGACTGTCCTATTTTTACTGTTTGCCACGAGTGTACTGGGAGGATAAGGTTGATTATCAGATTCTATCGCCTGGCCATGAGCGCTCATTCTGTGGCCGATAACTGGCAGATTGGGTCTTGAACCTGGAACTTTTGGATCGAAGGCTGCAGTGCTACTTGGTGTGCTCCAGATCTCTCAGTTCACTTATTGCTACGAAGTCCTAGCTAATATGTCATAGTAACAGTCTACCTACAGCACACGAACTGCAGCAGTTCAGGAAGGCAGCTCGCTATCACATTCTCGAGGGCAATGACGGGCAGGCCAGCTAGCAATGCCAATGTCCCACGAATGGACTAAAGAAGAGCAAGGGCTTTTGGGATAACTGGCTTTCAGGGAATGTCAACATTAGTTTACACTGTCACGCATTTGGGTAGCATGACATGTCTTTGAATTAGAAGGTTATGAATCAAGACCCTCAGGTCTTGAGTGAAAAAAATCAAAGTTGACACTCAAGTACAGTACTGAAGGGGCACTACATGGTTGGCAGTGCTGTCTTCAGAATAAGATATTAAACCCAAGGTCTGTCTGCCCTCTCAGGTAGGTGCAAAACATCCCACGGCACTATTTTGAAGAAAGTTATTTCTGGTATCCCGGCCAATGTTTCTCCCTCAGTCTGATTCACAAAATAATGGACTATCTGGTCATTCTCAAAGTTCTTTTTCTGGAAGCCTTTTGCATTGCCTGGTGCATTCCTGACATTATAGCAATGATGAGTTCAAATGCGGGGTGTCCTGTCATCGAAAATATGCAAGTGTTTCTTTTATTTAAATTATAAATAATTCTTCAACAGTCTACTTGAATATCTTTTGACTTCACATTGGTTGCTGTTGTGTTGAAGTTGTACACCAGCAAGGTAGTATGAAATTAATTTTTCTAATGCTCCTACTGTGATTTGAGGCAGGTTCATGCTTTGCTGATGTTGTGCACTTTCATCAGTGCAAAATTCAAGTCACTGTCTGATGTTATTGAGAAGGGAAGATCCTTGCATAATATATTCTATACTGTGTTAAAGGGGATGCAAGTGTTTCTTAAAGATTTATGGATCTGTTGCTTTGAGGGGTTTTAGGTCGGGTTGATTATAACTTGAAGATCTCCGAAGCAGTTGTGAAGTGTTGGATGTGCTGTTTCCTTACAGCAGTGTCAGTGTCACAAATATTTCGAGCTGCTTTCTCTGCTTCTGATTTGTGTGTTTCTAAAAGCAGTAAAATATACTCACAGCTGTTTATTAGAGAAATGTGGAAGTCAGTTTACACAGCGTGATTCCAGCAAAGGGAAAACATATAACCAGATAATCTTTTTTTAACTGATATTAGTACATCGACCAACATGTGTGAGAACTCCCCTGTCAGTCTTCAAAATAGTGCCTCAGAACCTTTTATGCCCACCTGAACAGACAGACAGAGCTTTGGTTTAACATCTGATCTGAAAGATAGCAAGTCTGTGTATGCAGTACTCCGTCAGTATGTGATGAGGTTCAGCTTCCACCTTGACCTTTATCCACTCTCCTGTTCATCGTTCCTTAAATTCCTTTTGCTTCTATATTTCTATATATTCTACTTAATTTAGTTCTTTTGTTTTATTTGCAGTCCTTTTTATTTGGGATTGTGTTATGAAGCACTGAAGGGTTTGCTTTTCAGGCTTGCCCATTATCTTGTCCACTTGGTGAAGTGACTGTCCGGTAATTTGTCCAGTCCCCATTGTTTTCACTGACCAAATAAGCGATAGCAACATTTCATCACAAAGTATTACCATCTCTCTCTGTATCAGATACAGTTCATTACATGATTAGGATTGAATCTGTCTATCAGATGAGATGTTAAATTGAGGTCCTGGTTCATATCTATCCCTCAGTCAACGTCACAAGAAAGCTGTTTGGCTACTTGTTTTCATATTGCTGCTTGTAGGAGTTGCTGGGTGCAAATTAGAATTTATGTAGAATCACAGTGTGGAAACAGGCCATTTGGCCCGTTGAGTCCATACTGACTCTCTGAAGAGGATCCCACAAGGCACACCCCTACCCTTTCCCTGTAACTCTGCATTCCCCACGGCTAATTCACCTAACCTACACATCCCGAGACATTACAGGGTAATTTAGCTTTGACAGTCCGACGAACCTGCACTTCTTCGGACTGTGGGAGGAAACCGGAGTACCCGGAGGAAACCCACGCAGACGCGGGGAGAACATGCAAACTCCACATGGCCAGTTGCCTGAAGGTGGAATCGAACTTGGGTCCCTGATGCTGTGAGGCAGCAGTGCCAGCCACTGTGCCGCTCCTATTGTCTGCCACAATGTCAACATTACATGGTGATGAAACTTGGAAATTAACTGTAAAGCTCTTTGAAAGGTTCAGTGCTTCTGAAATATAGAACGTAAATGCAAGCCCCTTCTTTTTCAAACAAATGTCCCAACAAACTTTAACTTATATTCATGGCTCATATTAACTTGTTTTTTTACAAGATCGTGACACTGTTGGGTATTGCTTCAAACTCAGTGTATGTGTGTGTGTGTGTGTGTGTGTGTGTGTGAACTAAGTCCCTAATTGGCATTGGACACTATGCCTCTGGGAAAGCTGGGGTGGGGCGTTTAAGTGCTGCAAGTTCCTCAGTGGGGCAGGAGTTCCTACCTCGAGTCCAGTCCATTACCTTCAGTGCCATCACGAGTGCTGGCTGCTCATACTTACTCGTTCCCTTGGACCAGGTATCATTGTCGTAACTGCAACCAAAGGTAAGCAAGAGCAGGAGAGGGGTCATAGAGGTAAAGGATCCTGTTGGGGGCGGTTGGGAGATAGCTGGAGGACAAGACGGGCTGGCTGTGAAGGAGCTTGGCCAGAATAGCTTTGAACGAACCCATGCCCCTTTTTCCCACCCACTAGGCCACCAGCAAACTCACCAGGGCTTCTGGGATGCGCTTCTGCTTGTTGACACCCCTCCCACTACTGGTTGAATGCCAGCAGCGCTGGGACGAGGCCCTTAAGTGGACATGACGAGCAAAGTTAAAGGCCTCAGTTGGCATTTAGGCAGGAAGGCTGCCTGCAAGCCGCCTTGCCTTGGACTAAATGGGATGCATATAGGAAGGCAGTGGGATCTCCTGCCTGCCTGATCACAGGCTTCCATCCACCTCTAAACTCCCTCAGAGCAGGCCATTAAACAGCTCCCAAAGCAATCATTCAGTTCCCTCTCAGAAGTTATTAATGACTCCGCTTCTGTCATCTGTTCACGGAGTGCGATGCAGATTCTGCTGACACTAGGTAACTTTTAATTTTCTCATCTCATCTCTGGTCGCGTTGCCAGTTTTCTTAAATCTGTGCTTTCCAGTTAGCTACAAATCTGGCAACAGTTTCTTCATATTTCCGTTTCAAAACCCAAAGCAATCAATAATTGGGAGAGTTTTATTTAAAGCTACAGTGAAGGGCTGCTTTTAATGAAGGAAGTCAGATTGACGGGAGTTAGCATGAGCAGGTAGAAAGAGGAAAGCTCATTGGGCTTCATGACTTTACTGGGCTCAGCATTGAAGAGTGAAGGAACAGGAGCAAACTATTCAGCTGCTAGAGCCTGTTTTTTGTTTAACCGGCTTGTGACCAATCTGTAAGTCTTAAAACTTGCACCTGCGATGCTCATCACTCAAAATTTGGACTGTTTGGCTTCTTGCAGTGTTTTAGAGTGCCAAGGCAGCTGATCCATTTTGGCACCCATGCTGTTGTCTTTTGAGATGAGTGGTCGCTATGCCTTAAGATTCTGGTCTTGTACCTGCATCCCAAAAATCTGACCATTCACGTGCATATCATCCTGAAGCACATGGTGTGTAAAGGATTGGTGAATTTGCCATCCTGGTAGTCTGGTATCCTGGCTGCCTTGTAGGCAGAATCGGGCAGAACAACCTTTCTTGTTGCAATAAAGGAAGTACAAATAAAAGAAAAACAACATCTGCCAATATATTAGAAGTCGAAAGATAACAATGAAAATTCACAACAATTCTGGGGGTCTGTGCAGAGACAGAAGAAAAATGTGAGAGTTGTCTGTTGACTTGAGTTTTGCCAACTGCTCGTTTATAGTTTCAACAGATTTCACGCACACTAGTTGCACTGTTCCCAAGCAATCAGAATCGATCCAGACAGGTTTTATAATCACTGTGACCTTGCCTTACCTGCAGCATGTTTGCAAAACGTTCTTTCCATGACTAGGATACTCCTCTGACTTCTTTCCTTTTGACAAAGCCACAGTTGTTGGATTGCACATATCCCATAATCCCTGGCTACAGTGAGGGTCAGGTCAAAGTGTTGCCCCCTCCATTTTTTGACAGAGTTAGGAAAATGCTTGGGAGTGTAGGCCAGGTAGGAGGAGGTGATCTGATTTTGATTTATTGTAGTCACATTTCACAGTTACAGTGAAAAGTTGTTTTGTGTGCAGTACAGGCAGATCATAACATACAAGGACACACAAATCATAAGGTGCTTAGAGTGAAGCGTACAAAATTTAAGACTCACCGGAGGTGTACAAGATCAAGATCAGCCTTAAATTTGGAATTTGAGAGGTCTGTTCAACAACCTAATAATAGCAGGGAAGAAGTTGATCTTGAACTGTTGGCCTGTGTGTTTAAGCTTTTTGTATCTCTTGGCTGACGGAAGAGATTGTAACCAAGGTGGGAGGGGTCTTTGATGTTGGCTGCCTTTTTGTGGCAACGAGCAGTGTAGATGACTCAATGGATGGGAGGCTGGCTTGCTTGATGGTCTAGGCTGTGTTCACAACTTTCTGTAGTTTCTCACGTTCCTGGGCAGAGCAGTTGCTGTACCAAGTCATGATGCGCCCAGATAGAATGCTTTCTATGGTGCATCTGTAGACGGTAGAAGGGTGGATGAAACAGCCTGCAAACGAGACTGTGGCTGTGTGTAGCAGCCTCCTGCTGAAGCTGGCATTCTCCAGATGTTATTCAATTATTTATTTACTTAGGCTATTTCGGCTACCATAACAAATGGGGGGGTGGGGGGAGAGAAAGAGGGAGAGAGAGAGAGAGATCAGGGAGCCTTTCAGTTGCTGGCTATGACTAATGCCCAGTTCATGACTTCCTCATGTTTATTGGCTGCCTTCTTGTTGGTCAGCTACTTTTATGACCACCCACCACTCCATTTGCTGCGCTGTGGTGAAGGGCCAGGTGTAAATGAATCATACACTTCCGCTCTCTGCGACTCCCTTGTCAGCACCACACTCCTCACCAACCCCTCCACACGCCAGCACCTTTCCCTGCAACCACAGGAAGTGCTACACCTGCCCCTACACCGTCCCCCTCACCTCCATCCATGGCCCCAAACAATCGTTCCGTATCTGACAGGGGTGCACCTGTGTGTCTTCTAACCTGGTCTTACTGCATCTATTGCTCCTGATGTGGTCTCCTCTAATTCAGAGAGACCAAGCGCAGACTCCGTGACCGATTTGCGGAGCATCTGCGATCTGAACACCATTTTCTGTTTGCCAGCCATTTGAACTCCCCTTCCCACTCCCTTGGTGACATGTCCATCCTGGGCCGCCTCCAATGTCACAATGAGGCCACATGAAGGAACAACACCTTATACTCCACCTCAGGGGCTTACAACCCAGTGGCCTCAACACAGAATTCACTAGCTTCAAAGTCTCCCCATCCCCAATCCATCCTTCCCTCTCATCCCTGCCTCCTTGACCGAACACAGCCTGTCTATCTTTCTTCATTCCTTTCCGCTCCACCCTTCCTATTGACCAATCTCCACAAGCCCCAACCTGCATCCACCTGTCACCACCCCACCTACATTCTCCCAGCCCCACCCCCTCCCTCAATTTATTTCTGAGCTCCCTACTCTGACCTGATGAAAGATTCTGATCTGAAATGTCAACTTTCCTGCTCCTCTAATGCTGCCTGACCTGCTGTGTTCCTCCAGCTCCACACTGTATGGACACACACTTCTAATTCTGCCTCCCTGCCAGAAACTGTAAAATTCAGACTAAATTTATTGTGTGTGGCTAAAATAAACACTTTGGAAGTATGATGAAGTGTAGAGAATGCCATAGATTGAATGTGTGATTGCCAGTACAGAGAATCCCTTGTTTCAACTTTGCCTTCACAGCTCAGGATCCTCCTCCAAGCAAACAAATAAGACAAATTAATGTAGAGGATAAGATTAAGAAGTTTGTGGATGCTGCAAAACTTGCAAGGGTGATAAATAGTGAGGACAATAGCTGTAAACGACAGGAGGATATCAATGGAATGGCTGGCATAGCAGGAACAAATGGAGTTTAACAACAGAAAAGTGAGAGGTAATGCTCTTAGCGAGCGCTAACAATGCAAACAATTAGACTATGAATGGTAGGACCCTGGAAAGTTCTGAAGGTCAGAGGGACTTGTTGTGCCTGTCTGTAGATCCCTGAAGCTAGCAGATTCAAGAAGAAAAGTCATTTCAGACTCGAAATGTTAACTCTGCTTCTTTCTCCATACGTGCATCCAGACTGCTGATTTTCTGTAGTGTTCCCTGACTTCCAGCATCCACAGTATTTTGCTTTAAGTTTAGTGTAGTTAGATCTTTGTTGACTGACGCTAATGTGATGGGTTGAATGGCCTCCTTCTGTGCTGTAAACATCTATGAGTCTAAAAGCCTTTTAAATCTGTCTTGTGAAGGTTCTGCTTGCTGGTTTCAGACCTGTACTGGTGTGACTCCCATGCTTGCTGACCTACACTAGGTCCTGGTTGTGCAACACTCTGATTTTACAATTCTCTGGATGTATTTAAATTCCTCCAAGGCCTTGCTCCTTCCTATCGCTGTCCTTTTCCCCAGCCCTGCATCACTCCAAGATATTTGAATTCAACCAACTCTGGTCTCTTGAGCTATCCATATTTTAATAGCTTCAATTTGCAGCCATGCCCTCAGCTGCTTGGGCCCTAAGCATTGGAATTCCCTTCCTACACCTCCCCACTTCCTTTTAAGACATTCTTTAAAATCTACCCCTTTGGCATCTGACCTAATGGCCTCCTTTATATGGCTTGATGTTCAAGTTTACTTTATAATGCCTGTATGAAGCTCTTTGATATGGTCTGCTCCTTCAAGGTGCAATATCAGTACAGATTGTTGTTTGCTCCTGAGACCTGTGTATTTATCCAACCTCTGAATCTCTCATGTTGCATTGAAGGGGAAGCTATTTGGAATGCCTTAGGATGTGTTCCAGTCCAACATAAAGTCATGTTGATTTTTTTTTTCAAATATATTTTCCAGTCTTTCTGCTTGTCTCCTTTCCAGTCAGGGATAGATAGGACAGTATGATCGAGCATTGCTGATGTTGATATTTTTAATTGACCTGTTCGGACATGTTATGACATACCTCTGGAGCAGTTGAGACTTGAACCTGGGCCTTCTGGCTCAAAGGTGGGGATACTACTACCAAGATTGCTGGTGTATGATTACTTGATGGACACTTGGCAGAAGATGCCATTTAATTTTGATTATGAGAGTTGGTTGAATGCTCCGAACAAGGTTAGGCAAGTTTGAATGATGCACTACTTTTAAGATGTGAACACTGACAGAACTTGACGTTATGGCAGCAAATATGAATTCACCTACTAGTAAATTATCTGTATTGTATTTTATGACAGAGTTGTTGCTGGGAATCCCAATTCCTTGTGGACTTCAAACATTGAACTTCATCTTAATTGATCGTTATGGTGCTAAGTAGTTTTGTTGGTCCCTCGGGATGTGTGATGGTGTCGGAGGTGGTTTGGTTTTAATGGTGGGGATGTGTTGTGATACTTCACGTGTTCTAAAACGTTTTTGTTTTTGCTGTGTGAAATTACCCCTGCATACATCGGCTTAGGAGATTGAACAATAGGACTCGGGTTCTGCTGTGCTGGCTGATATACTGTCAAAGGCAGAACAATTTCAATGCTGGACATGTGTCTTAAATGTTTCTACTGTATATATGAGGCAGCTCGAGCAAAGGTGTTAATACTGCCTTGCAGGCCATAAATAGTTTGTGAAATCTTGGCTTCAATTGTGGGCAAGTGATTTGCTCAGATGTTTACTCAATGGGGTGGGCTTTCAGAGAAGAGGAAAGAGGTCGAGAGGTGGAGCATTTTAGGAAGGGATTTTCGATCGTAGGTTCAGGATACTGGAAGGCATAGATGCTCATGGTGGAGTGATGGAAATTGCGATTGGACAGGAGGCTAGATTTGGAGGAGTGCAGTTTTCTTGGAGGAGATTGCCGAGTTGGGGAAGGCCAGGCCACAGATGGGTTTGAAAACAGAAATTTGGAGTCATCTGGACACAGCTGTTGGTTTTATTTTCTGACGTGCGGAGCCAAAATAGTTTTTGTTTTGAGTTGGACAGCAAGAAGGAATTCTTTGGCCAAGGGATAGTGTAATGAGGCCATCACCCATCCCAGCTTTGCGATGAATCTTGGAGTTGATTGAGGTTCAAGGGTGAAAGGTCGCCTGTCTGCTGGGAAATTAGAGTGACAAGAAATGGGCAAAATTCAAGCTGCTGTCAGCTCAATGTCAACACATTTCAAACAACTTTCACACTTTATGGCAGTGTAATTTAGCAGCCACTGTCCCAGTGCATGTCGCAGGTTCTACAATGGTTAGCAGTGTGATCGCTAAAGAAATTCTTGACCTACAGAATAAGTATCCTGTGTGGCAAGCTGTCAAAATAACCTAGGGCTTATTCTTGAGGGAAAATCATTAGGAAAACATGCCATTTTATTAGCGGATAAATACATATGTACCCGTAGGCTTTAAAAAAGTGTCCGACAGACACTTATTGATCAATAGAGTTGTTTAATTCAATGACCGCTCCCGTTAGTGTGCAGTAGAACCATCACAGTGCAGAAATAAGTGCTTTATGTTTGAATATGGGGAATCTGCTCGTTGAAGTACTGAGTCCCAACACTATCAGCTCATTGTTGTACGCCTCACATACATGACTTGGACAAATTGATTTGTGTCTTATGAAAGGTGAAACAGTAGCAAGCTGTAGGAGTCTTAAATGAACATCAATATACTGTAGATTTCAAGACCTGCATCATTGCAGTTTAAAATGACAAGGATATTGACTGATTTGTGTTCTGTTTCTAAATGTCTGTCTAATGCAAGTGATTAGTGCGTTATAGAATTTTAGAGATAGTAGGAACTGCAGATGCTCGAGAATCTGAGATAACAAGGTCTAGAGCTGGATGAACACAGCAGGCCAAGCAGCATCAGAGGAGCAGGAATGCTGACGTTTCGGGCCTAGATGCTTCTTCAGAAATGGTATAGAATTTTAACCTGGTTGTGCTTTTTTGAAAAAGTTTCATTTCTAAAGTTTATGGAGGACAGCAGTCCTGGGGTAATATGCATTAAAAGATTAACCTGATGCCATGCCAGTTTCGCTTTGTACAATACTGCATCAGTTTAACATATCTGTTTGGATCATGACAACATCAGTGTCACCTTTGTCGTCAACAAATTTACAAATTAAACTCCAGATCATGGAATAACCAGTTTTGCCCCAGAGAATATGCAGATTTTCAACAAGCTACCCATTCTTCACGTTGAGAGGAGTGGTGATGACCCAGGAACATGAGAACATGACATTGTTTAGTTTCTGTGGCCTGTTCTGTCATTCAGTAAGATCATGGCTGGTCTATAGCCTTGTGTTGTTTGACCATTGGGCCCAGTGCTGTCTGTAGCTCATGTCCACACCCACAGACTCTCAGCATCGAGAGTGAGACAGTGATTAGGAGCAAAGTTCTTGGATGATCTTCCCTGCTGCCAGATCAGGAGCATTATGGCTGATTGTCAAAGGCCACAATTTCCAAACAAGCCAACTTCTGGATGGGACTCTTTTTGGGGACCGTCCTGGTTTCTATGAATCAAGCTACTCCCTGGAAACTTGGTGAACTGTTTACTTGCTCATAATTTACTCTTTTTGTTAAAAATGTGCATCCATTTTAGTTGAATACCACTGTAGCCTCAGAGTCAGACATCACAGGGGTTCAATCCCCAGCTGAAGTCTTGAGTATATAAAATTTAGGCTGACACTCTATTGCAGTACCAAGGAAATGCTGCACTGCAGGGGAGCCTAGATATTAAACTGACGCACGATGTTACCCTTTAAGGTAGATGTAAAGGATCCCACTATGCTACCTGAAGGAGTTCACCCTCAGCAAACATCACTATAAAAAGTCGTCGCAGGCTCTGGTCATGCAATGGTAGTGTCCCTACCTGTGAACCAAGAGAACTGGGTTCAAGTTCCTTCCACTCTAGAGGTGCTTAATAAGGTTCTTGAATTAGGTTGATTAGAAATAAAATCAAATCATAAAACATCATAAATGTCATGATGTAGCTTTAAGATTTTATTTATTTGCCAGTTGTGGGACCTTGTGTGTAAATTGGCTGTCATGTTTCTTACATTTTAAAACAGCAAGTAAACGATTTCTTGTATCTGTAGTTTCAAACTGTAGCCGTACACACTTACTGGTTTCGACTGTCTCTTAAAGGTACAGCTCCTTTTAAAAAAAAAGCAATTTTCTGGCAAGACTAAATCATATTTATGTCATCTTTAATATAGCGAAAAAGTCCCAAGGTGCTCCGCAGCATCAGTCAGCTAGGAAAGGAGATATTGACAGGTATTTGAAATCTCAGTGAAAGAAGCAAGTTTTAAGGAGCACATTAAAGGTGAAAGGAGACAGAGAGAGGTTTAAGGATTCGTTTCTAGATGTTAGGATCTAGTCAGCAGAAGGCATGGTCATAAAGGTGGGGTGTTGGAAATTGGAGATGTATAAGTGTCAGAATCAGATGAGCATGTAGACCTTGCAGGATAGCAGGAGGTTACAAAACTTAGACCTCAAACAATGAAGAGATTTGCAAACTAATGTGAGTATTTTAAAATTGAGTCATTGCAGTACTGTGACCTAATATAGTTAGGTGAGCTCAAGTGATGGGTGAATGAGGCTTGGTGTGAATAAGGAAATGGGCAGTAGAATTATGGATGGGCTCCAGCTTCATTGGTGAGTCCATTCCTGAAGTACTGTGTACATTTAGTCTCTTCACTTAAGAAGGGACGTACTTGCATTGGAAGTGATTCACTGGGCTGAATCCTGGGATGTTAAGGAATTGTCTTGTGAGAAAAGGTTGAGCCTATACTCATTGGATTTGAGTAAAGTGAGAGATAATCTTATTGAATGATATAAAATGGGTACTTGACAAGGTGGCTGCTGAGAGGATGTTTCCGCTCATTTGGCAATGTAAAACTATGAGCATAGTTTCAACATCAGGGATCTCTGACTCAAGATGAAGATGATGAACAATTTATTCTCTCAGAAAGTCTTGAGCTAAGGCCGTGGATCAGATCCGCCACAATTTTATTGAATGGTGAAGTGGGATCAATGGGCCGAGTGGCCTCATTCTGTTGCTGTTCCTTGTGTTTTACAGCAAGAATTCAAAAAGAGCATAAAATGGTGATTTGGTACAGATAAGGTTCAAAGATTCATTGGGAAAGCATTGTCGTGTAAATAGAAAGCAAATGAATCTGAGAGGAGAGCTTGATTGAATCCTGTAACTGAATTGTTCACTTTGTTAGCTGAGTTATTTTGCCAAATCTTATTTGTAAACCTAAAAGAAAAGAGGAGGGAGCTAGTTATAAATCATTGTAGTCTTGTGAAAAAAGTCTTCCTTTTACCTTTTCACATGGAAACAATCCTAGCTTCTAAGCAATCGTCTCAAACCCTGTTCTGGGCTGTAAAGTTTACTTAATTTGCTACTTGGGATGAGGGGACCTCAAAGACTTGTAACTAATAAGAGTAATTCATAACAAATTCAAATGGCGCTTATAACATAACTTGCTGTGGTAAATCGCAGTTGAGAGTCAACCACATTGTTGTGGCTCTGGTGTCACGTGTGGGCCACACTGGATAAGATTTCCATCCCTCTAGGGCAGTAGTGAACCAGATGGGCTTATAATGACAGTCGACAGTGGTTTCATAGCCACTGTTACTGAGAGTAACATCTATAATTTCAGAACCATTTATTGAATTTTTTAATATATTTCATCAGCTGCCATGTAGCATTATTCTGGGCCTTTGGGTTGTTGGTCCAGTAACTCTACCACAATTCCACCATCTGCCCAGTGTGACTGTCATGATTTAGGTGATTGTAGGAGAGAAGCGGGGCACGACTTTTAAAAAGAGTAATGACAATAATTACCTGCGAGGACTCCATACTGTTTTACTCTGGAAGTTGGGATTAAATTCCACGCATAAGACAGATAAAATGTAGTTCTAAAGGAGATGAGATAGTAGGAACTGCTAATGCTGGAGAATCTGACATAACAAGGCGTAGAGCTGGATGAACACAGCAGGCCAAGCAGCATCGGAGGAGCAGGAAGGCTGACGTTTCGGGCCTAGATCCTTCTTCAGAAATCCTCCTTTCTGAAGAAGGGTCTAGGCCCGAAACGTCAGCCTTCCTGCTCCTCCGATGCTGCTTGGCCTGCTGTGTTCATCCAGCTCTACGCCTTGTTATCTCTAAAGGAGATGAACTGTTCTTGTTCCCCAGTCTTTGTATAGAATTTGTTGAAATCCACCTATTTTTAGTTCAAATCCACCTATTTTCCATTTCATTGAACAGGCAAACTTCTGACTTAATGCAGGAAATATTCCAAACAGTCGATTGTGACTCATAAAGTGGAGAAATATGGAATTGAGTCCATAGTTGACGCTTGGTGGATGCTATTGTAAATTAAATTCAACTAATAAATGTGAAATTGAAAGCTTAGTCTCAGTAATGGTGACGGAAGCTAATAATAATGATGTGGAGGTGCTGCTGTTGGACTGGATCACACGACATCAGGTTATAGTCTGGCAGGCTTTTTTGAAATCTCACAAGCTTTCGAAGCGCAGCTTCTTTGTCAGGTATAGTGAAAGAACCAGAGCCCACAGATCCAGAGTTTAAAGGCAGAGAGATCAAAAGATCATAGAACTGGTGTGAGTGGAGTGTTAGGTGATAAATCTCTGTAGGTGACCAATAGCAATTGATGTAAAAAGTCTCTTGTATTGCTAATATCGTTTTTAGGGTGGGAAATCTGATATTCTTACTTGGTTTAACCTACATGTGCCTACAAACCCACACCAATGTGATTAACTTATAACTTCCATCTGAAATGTCCTAGTAAGACACTCGTCAAGGGTCTATAAAGATGAACATAAAATGCTAGCCTTGCCAGCGACACCTATAATTGACATCACACATTAAAGAGTTAAAATATTTTGAATTAGCTTCATAGTCTGTGTGTGCTTCAATCCTGCTGGATTTCGTGACCATCCTGAATGCGTATTTGTGCATTAGAATTCGAGCAAGGAGACTCTGAATAGTAATCACAGTCGTTGTGATGAGTTCATGAGTTTATGTTTATACAATACAATAGGTTTGGTTAATGTAAAATGATTGTAACTAAGATTAAGATTCTCCAAAATAATGTTTCAGAACAATACAATAGAAATCAGGTTCTTGTCATTCAGGTCCTGTAAGGCTGTTGATATTGATATAACCAGTATAGCATTGAAAAAGTGGCAAATAGCCTATTAATATCAATTTGTTGGTATAATTTGCTTTACTGTCATCATAACGATTGACTCTGTACTCAGTATTATAGCGGCCAAAATACTTCGTTGAAACATAAGTAAAGCATAGAAGGACAAAAAAAAATTGATTGGGGTGCTAAACTGGACATTTCCCAAGGCTAATATTGCACTTTAGGGAATTTAGTGCTACATGTATGTTCACTTCATCTCTCCAAACGCACCTAGAATCAAAGATGTCAACTGGCGCATAAAATTTGCATTCTTGCTTTTAGATTCTTCCATGGATCTAACCCACCCTGGCTGTCGTTTCCTGCACTGTATAATCCTCTGAGATTGCTGTTCCTGTCCAATTCTGATCTCTTGTGAATCACCAATTTTCATTGCTCCACCATCTAAGGTTGTGCCTTTAGTTGCCAAGAAGTAAGCTCTAGAACTCCAGCACTCTACCTCTCTACCTCTGCACCTCTCTTCCGCCTCTAAAATATTGCTTTTGACTTAATTCTTTTACCAAGCATTTGGTCAGCGGTCCTTGTGTGATAAATTTTTTTTGTAGTCCTGTGAAACACCTCAGGCCATTTTATTACGCTCTAGGTGCCACCCAAATCCCAGGTGTTGCTCTAATGTATTTATTGCAGGTCTCGTACTTTGGTGATTGATCATATCATTGTAGGAATGTTTACAGCTTTCCATCGTATCTAATTTGCAGCAGTAATTTGTCAACTGTAAGCTATATTTGTCATTTGTATTCATTGCTACAATAACCTGTAATTATCAGGAAATATCTTACAGATGGTCTTTAGAGCTTGAAAATAAATAATGTAGATCACCTGGGATTTTAGTGACAGATAGGAACAACAATAGTCGACAGAAGTAATGGGTTGTCAAAAATTTCCACCTTGTTTAAAAATATTTTTTTAAGATCTTTTACTCGTTGTATCCCTTTAAACCTTTTAATTATCCAAGTAATTAAATAATTTAAAGATAATGACATCTGATTACATAATTGAATGAGAAAATCCTACAGCATTAACTGTGGTGCTTTACTGTTCAAAAGCATCATGAATCCTTCAGATTAATTCTAGAAAGAAAGACGTCTATTTATATAATGTCTTTCATGACCACTGGATGGCTCAAGCTGTATTACTGTCAATCAAAGACTTTCGCAACTTTGTATGAATGGCAGAGCCAATTTGCACTCAGCATGCTCCCACAAACAGCAGTTTTGTAAGAACCAGATTAATTTATTTTCCAATGTTCGTTGATGGATAAATATTTGACAGGATACTTGGGATAACTCCCATGCTCTTCCTAGAATAGTGCTATGGGATCTTTTGGATCCACTCCAGCAGGCAGATAGGGCCTGAGTTTTCTATCTCTTTAAAAAGACTGGACTTCTAACATTTTTGTTGACAACAGAAGCTGGCTACCTTAATATAGCACTTTTGATTGGGGTGAGGGTTGGTGGGGGGGTATGAATGAGACTGGGTGGTGGCCCAATCAGATTCTGAGAATCAAATCAATTAGGGGAGATGATGGTCCAAAGGTATTATCGCTGGACTGTTAATCCAGAGACCCAGATAATGTTCTGGGGACCTGGGTTCAAATCCTGCCATGGCAGATGGTGGAATTTGCATTCAGAAAAATGTCTAGAATTAACAGTCTAATGATGGTCATGAATCCATTGTCGATTGTCAGAAAAGCCCACCTGGTTCACTAATGTCCTTTAGGGAAGGGAACTGCCATCCTTGCCTGGTCTGGCCTACATGTGATTCCAGACCCACAGCAATGTGGTTGACTCTTAACTGCCTTCAGGGCATTTAGGGATGGGCAATAAATGCTGCTTAGCCAGCGGCGCCCTCATCCCATGAATGAATAAAGGAAAAAAAAACATCTGGGTCAGTATGAGACTGTAGGCAGGGAGAGGGATGGGATGGTAAATGCTATGGAGTTCATTGTGGGAAGGTAAGACGGTTTAACTGGAGGAATATGTAGCTTTTCCAAGACTGGACGTCATTCATACTTGTCAGTCTATAGAGTGGAGGGGGAGAGAGCTGGTGAGGAAGCAGAGATTGGTATCTTCATTGGGGATGTATATCTGATCCTGGATGTTCCTCGATTCATATCCTTTTTTTGATCATTATATGTACGTTACCCATTCCGGAGGACTTTTTTAAAAAAAAAAAATCTGTTTATAAATTTTCCTGGAATCTTGCTTTTTCCCAGAGAATTCCATCTCAATTTGGCCAGTCTGATTACTTTTTTGGCACTGAATTATTTCATAACTCTCTGTGAAAAGAGCTTCAGAGTCAGTTTAACTGGGTTTGTAACTGGTTCAGATTTTTCAATGATAAAGAATTAATTTCACCTCTATACAATTTTCTGATTATTTTTAAAGCTACTTAGTGAAATTATTAATAATAAAACCTTTAAAGAATCTTTAGCCTATTTGGTCTTTAGTACTTCATGAAAGGTTTGAGTTATAAAAATAGGTTGGGACGTTTTTCCTCTGGAGTGAATGAGATTGAAGAGTGACCTTATAGAGGCTTATAAACTCATGAGGGGCATGGATAAGATGAATAGCAAAATCTTTTCCCCATGGTTGGAGTTCAGAACAAGAGGGCATAATTTTAAGGTGAGGGGAGAAAGATTTAAAAGGGACCTGAGGGATGACATTTTCACACAGAGGGTGGTTCATATATGGAATGATCTGTCAGAAGAAGTGGTAGATTCCGGTACAGTTACAACATTTAAGATTCATGGGGACAGGTACATGAATGGGAAAGGTTTAGAAGGATATGGGCTAAATACAGGCAAATGGGACTAGCTTAGTTTAGGAAATTTGGTTGGCATGGGCACAAGTTGGACTGAAGGGTCTGTTTCCTTGCTGACTGATTCTGTGATGCAGCTGAGGAAAATATCCTTTGATCTTTGATAGAGCAGACCAGGCTTAGAAAATGGTTTGGTTGAAAAAAGTGGTTTAAAATTGATTTGTGATGGAAATAAGATTTGAGTAAATAGAATTATAGAACTTTTTTTTCAAAACAGAAGGCAGTATGTCACTGGACAGAAAACCCAGAGAAGAGAGTGCAAATCCCATCGTATCTAAAAACTTATCAGTAAAAACTGTCTGCCATTAATTTAAAATGCTGGAGAAGTGGAAAACTGCAGTCTTAGTCGTGGAAGTTAGTCAGACCTCAGTTGGCATATTGCGTATGATTCTGGGTGTCACAAATTATGAACAATGCAAACACATTGGGGAGAGTGCAGAGGAAGTTTACAAGAATGATCACAGGGATGATCCACTTTCAGTTTGGATGATAGATTGGAGAATTTGGGACTGTGTTCATGTAGAAGGCTAAAGGCAATTTAATAGCTGTTTCCAAAATCAAGAGGGTGTTGCATGGAATAATTAGAGTGAAATTGTTTCTCATAAAAGGATCAAGAATGAGAGAACACAAGTATAAGGTAATTTGCAAAAGAAGCAAATGTGATGTAAGAAAAAGCTTTTGTACAGAGTGAATAGTTATGGTCTGGAATACACTCCCTGCACATTCAATGGAGACAGGTTCGCTTGAGGCATTCAGGAGGTCATTGCTTCTATTCAACTAATCATCCAATGTTATGGGTAAAAGGCGGAAGAAAAGCAACAAGTCAAAATGTTCTGACATGTTAGGCTGAATGACCTCCTGCTGTAGAGTAACAATTCTTTGATTCTGTGAAGGAACACGCTGAAATGGTGATGTCGCAGTCGGATAACTCAAAATTCTGGTCGTGTCGCAGCCATTAGCCAGTCCCACCAAAGATATCAAAGCTTGTTGAACATTGCGTGTGATAAATTGAACTTTTACACGGGCTTCTCCTGATTAGCTGAACTTAGAAACGTGCAACACTGTATTAACTTCCTTGTTATACCATTTGGGATTGTTTGGTATGAACACTAGTAACCTAATAAGGAAAAGCTTGATCAGATTTAGAGTTTTTAAAAGAATAACATAGAAATTTCCGGCCTGTCCTGTGATGCCCACTTCCTGTGAAAGAATAAAAAAAATTATATAGTAAGTGTCTTAGCAACAATACTTGTTGAAAATTCAAGTCGGCCACAATCTACACGTTTCTTTTTTCTGCACTTTGCTTATTACTTGTTCAAAAGTTTCTATTAACCTAGTTAAGCATGATTTCCATTTACAAAGCTCTATTAACTCCACCTGATCACATTATGATTTTCTAAAGGTATCTTGCTACAACCTCCTCCATAATGGATTCCAGCAATTTCCCCACAAAATAGAAATGTAGTCATGATCAGCAATATGAGGCCAGATATCTTAAAGGATTCGCGATTATCTGATGTGTGTGAAGAAAGTGAACTTGTTTAACTTCTGTAGTAGTTTTTTCTGTGAAAGAAAGTGCAGGGAGACCTTTGATCAACATGATTAAACCACTGAAGGACAGGAATTTTTATTATTAAAATTAATTAGTTGTATTAAATTTTGAGGGTTGAAGTAAAAACATAGCGTTAAGGTGACCTACCATCAGCTAAATTTTATTGGAAAATGGTGCTGCGGCACTGCATAAAGTCATACATCACAGAAGTAGACTCTTTGGTCCATCCAGTCCATGCCGAACATAATCACAAACTAAATTAGTCCCACCTGCCTGCTCCTGGCCCATATCCCTATGCATTTTTCTGATTCATGTACCTATTCAAATATCTTTTAAATGGTGTAACTGTGCACGCTTCGACCACTTCCTTAGGAAGTTCATTCCACACATGAACCGCCCTCTGTATAAAACACTTGCCCTCATGTTGTTTTTGAATCTCTCTGCTGTCACCTTAAAAAATATATGTCCTAGGGGGAAAAAAAACACCTACCATTAACCTTATCTATACCACTCATTATTTTATAAACCTCTTTAAGGTCACCTCTCAACCTCCTACGCTCCAGTGGAAAAAGTCCCAGCTTATCCACCCTTTCTTTGCAGCTCAAGCCTTCCATACCTGGCAACATTCTGGTAAATGTTGCATTGTTGGCACTGGAGGCAACCTCACCTTTAGTACATACAGCAGCGTCAATAGATGCTCCGTTATATCAGTCAGTGAATTGGACATAGGGATGTGTGACCCGCAACAGTTGCTGCAGCAGACGGTCTATTTTGCAGCAAAACAAACACATTTCATTCAGAGTCTGTTTAAAAATAGTCTCCAACTACAGGAAGCAGAACTCTTGCCCAAAGCTGCAACAACGCCCACTCCGCCCCCACCCACCCCGAAGCAAAATGTTGCGATCGGAGGATAGTTGCATAATAAACAAATTTGCATTTATCTTGTGCATGTTGTGACCAACTGGATGCCTCGAAGGACTGGCCAATGAAGTGCTTTTGAAATGCGACCACTGATGTAATGTAGGAAACACGGCAGCTAATATGTGCTCAGCGCGTTCCCACGAGCAGCAGAGAGATAACATGAGATGAATATTGACCAAGACTCCAGAGATTACTCCCCTGCTCATCTCTGTTATCCAACAGTCTCGGGATAGGAGAATTTGCTGGACCTTGGGAGATCACAGGAGTTTTTAAAACAATATCAGAGGCGTTTGTTCCTGCCTGAGGTTGAAAAGTTTTAAATTTTTTTTAATATTTCCTGCATGCATTTGTGAGCAGCAAAATAAATCTCGTTATCGCCCAGTCCAACAAGTATGATCTGAAGTATTCCAGACAGAAAAAGATCACTTCAGTAAAATAAGTATGAGGGCTGACTGGGCAACTGCACACCATGACCTTGTAACCTACACGTCGACTTTACGAGACCATAGTGGAACTGGGACGGTACTGACAGCATGGGACGGAGAATACTAGAGTTAGGGAGGCTGGACAAAGATTTCTGGATTAAGGAGGTGCCGGTGTATGGAAGTGCGACAGTGTTCCCGATTAGGGAGAGATCGCGTTAGAGGGGTGGGACGGAGGGTGCCGGACGAGGGGGTGGGACAGACGTAGGGTTGGGACGGACGGTGCCGGACGGGCCTGGGGCGGAGAGTGCTGGACGTGAGGGGTGGGGTGGATGAGAGGGGTGGGGCGGATGGTGCCGGACGCGGTGGATGGAGGGGTGGGGCGGAGGGTGCTGGAAGTGGGGGATGAGGCGGAGGGTGCTGGACGTGGGGGATGGGGTGGATGATGCCGGACGTGGTGGGTGTGGGGGTGGGGCGGAGGCTGCTGAACGTGAGGGGTGTGGGGCGGACGGTGCCGGACGTGGTGGGTGGGGGTGTGGGGCGGCGGGTGCCAGACGAGGGGTTGGACGGTGCTGGATGAGGTTGGGGGGGTGTGCGGAGGATGCCGGACAAGGGGGAGTACAATCTACAATACCGAAAGATCCTTCACAACCACATGAGCAGGCAGATAGGCTTTCAGTTTTACATCTCGCTGAGAGGTGACTCCTCCGTTGAAAAGCCAGTCTCAAATTTTAACCTCCATTCTGTCCTGAGAGTAAACCATGGACTCTTGAAGCAGTGTGGCCTCCTGGCGGATTTACCCAGGCAACTGCATTCTGACCAGGACTGGTAACGCTGCTGTCATGGAAACAGGTGGCACGATGCCTTTTTGGTGAAGCATGAATCCAGACTTTGCCATGTTTTCCTCCATCTCCAGGGAGAGCCACGAATGCCTTGGGGCAACAATTTTCTGCCCACAAAAGTATTTTTTTTTTAACATTTCTGGTTTAGGTTCCCACTAAAAGCAAAGGTCTAAATCAGAAAGCTGAAGGAAATCTTGTGACCTAAAAGACAGGTAGCTACGTTGTTTACTGCAGTTTTGCTGGGATTTGTAACATGGGAACCGAAAAGGCCATTTGGCCATTCTAACTAATGCAATCTTTCACTTTGCTCATGTTTGGAATCTGTCTTTATATCAGTCTGCCTGCTTTGGTCCCATGTCCCCTGATATCCTTGTTTAATGAGAAATTGTCAACCTTAGATGTAAATTTCTTTTAGTCCTGCTCTTACATAATTTTTTTCTCCATTTATTTTGTGCAGAAGTGTGCTGGTTCGACTTGAAGGATGCAGTCACTCTATTGTTATGAAAGGCCTCTGTGCAGCCTGTGGTCAAGACTTGACACAGTAAGTTATTTTTGGTATATTTTGCTGACTCATCTTTATTTGAAGGTAGACAGCGGTGTGCAGTAACAAGCAGATAATCCAAATGTGCAGTTTTCACAGCAGTCTTTCTCATCCTGTGGTTCACAATTACCTTAGTCCGATAATCTCCTTAAACAGTTCTCTAAAAGTGGAATGGCTTTCTCTGTAGTGATGCCTTTAAAAAAACAAAATATCAGGTGGATTAAAGCCACATGTTGCTGTTGAGTGTTGCCTAGTGACACTTACAGAGCAACATTGGCTGATCTTAGAAGAAGGGCGAACTGACCTGCGTCAAAAGATTGCAAAGCAATTATGATGAGAGGGAATGAAAATCAATGGCAAAATAATAATTCTGTTGTCCCTCAGTATGTTTTTTCAAAAGATCCCCATTTCAAAGTGTTTCAAAATAACCTTCTCCTTAGTGCTAACAGAACTTGAACAGTTGTGAAAAGAGACGCGTTGTTGAGTTTTTCGTCTTGTACTCGTCTGAATGTAATTGCCAAAATACGAAATTTCAAAAGGAATAATAATCTATACTACAGGAAAAAAAAGTGCAGATTGGTTGGAAACTGGACCCTCACTGATCATAAGGAATGTCCCAGAGTAACATTTTCCTGTGCTTTATGTTTAGTTGAAAAGGATTCAATATTTGGGATTTTTTTTTGTTTACAGAGATCACTGACCGCATATGAAAGTGCAGTGTTCTTCCTCCAAGTCATTAATATACGTTGGAAACATTTGTGGACCCAGCAATGATCCCTGTGGAGCCCCACTGGTTACCGGTTCCCAACCTGAAAAAGAACCCTTTATCCCAATTTGTTGTTTCTGGATCATTGGCTAATTCTCTATTGACTATTGGCTAATAGTCCAGGCCAATGTACTACCTCTAACACCATGGGCTCTTACCTTATGCCTTAACCTTATGACTTAACCTTTTGTGAGGTATGTTGTCAAATGCCTTCTGGGAGCCCGGATACAACACATCACCTGGTTCTCCTCTATCCACTCCGGTTGAGACTTCTTCAAAAAATTCTAATAAATTAGTTAGACATGATTTCCTTTCATGGGATTAATTAGATGGCTGTCCAACTGCAGCATACATCTAACATTGAACTCAGTGTTTTTGAGTTTTACAGGCACAGGGTGATGCAATGTGGTCTGTTCTCCGTCTGTTGTGAACAGTTGAAGGGATGCACTATAATAAAGGCCAACTACTGTGCATATTCAAAATCTGAAACAAACACAGAATGCTGGAGAAATTCAGCAGGACTGGCAGCATCTGAGGAGAGAGAAACAGAGTTAAAGGTTCATGTCCCAGTATGACTCTTCTGAATCATAGAATCCCTACAGTGTGGAAGCAGGCCATTTGGCCCATTGAGTCTGCATAAGTCTTCTGAAGAGCATTCTACCTGGACCCAACCTCCCTACCCTGTCCCTGTAACCCTACATTTCCCATAGTTAACGCACCTAGCCTGCACATCCCTGGACACAATGGGACAATTTAGCACGGCCAATCCACCTAACTGGCTCATATTTGGATTGTGGGAAGAAACCAGAGTGCCCGGAGGCAATCCACGCAGACACAGCGAGAATGTGCAAAGAGTCGCCTTGTGCTGTGAGGCAGCAGTGTTAACCACTGAGCCACTGTGCTGAATGCAAGAAGATTTCAGAATGGATGTGCTGTTTGGTGCAATTTACTGGTCATCGGGATGTATGCCTGACATACCTGATATAATCACGCTGGCACTGAAATTCATTTGCCGCATTACCCATTTGTATGGTACACACACCATCTCTTTGGCTTGATGACAGCGTCCTGTTAGTTGAAAGTACCACTTGTGTTGTAATGTTATAACAGTAGTGTAAAACGGCAGCTTTGCCTGTTGAATCAAGCAGCACATCCTTCTGGCTGCTGACTGTATTGAACCAGCTCATGCTTTCAAAACTCCATATGTAATGTCCAAGATTAGATGTGAGTCATAATGCTCCGATCGAAGAATTAAAGCAACAAGCAATTAAAGGTTATCAGCCAGGCATTTTGTTTAGAACTTTAACAAAAATAACCATTGCCTGGTGCATTCTCCGTGGCAGCAACTTGACCCTTCAGAGTTTGTTTGTCAACTAATCAACACCCTTTCCCCCGTGAAGTACAGATTGTTCCCTTTGAAATTTAGTTTTCTTGTGATTCGGTCTTGATCACTGCAAGATGCAAAGCTTCGACCATGTGCCTCTTTTTACAGCAGTTATCTTCTCCGTCAGGCATCGTGGTCGTGGCACAAATGGTGCGTACAGCATCTCTGTGTTTCTTGCTGGATTAGAGCCCACTATACCAATGTTGTCAATGGTCAGGGTGCTCTGAAATGAAGGTTGCTGAAGAACACGCTAAACTCAGGGTGAATTACATTCGTGTTGATTGTGCTTAGTTCATTACTGTCATTATTGCATTGGGCTCTGGTATGCATCCAAGGGATCTATATGCTGCAACTCCCAGGCTGTTGCTACTTCCATCCACACTAATACTGCTACTGTGAGGAGCAGGTTGGGCTGATGTTTTAAATTACTTGGAGGAAGGAAGCGAAAGTACTGTAGCCAAATTTGCAGACGACACGAGAATAGATGGAAAAGCAGGTTGCGAAAGGGATGCAATCAGGTTAAGTTATTAGGCAAAAAGTTAGAAAATGGAGTATAATGTGGGAAATTGTGAAGTTGTTCATTTTTAGAAGGCGAAACAAAAGAGCAGAGTATTATCTAAATGGAGAGGAACCACAGAATGCTGCGACACAAAGGGACTTGGGGGGTGCTTGTGCACGAAACACAAAAAGCAAGCACATCCTTGCAGCAGCTAATCAGGAGGGTTAATGAAATGTTGGCCCTTATTTTAAGGGGGTTGCAGTAGAAGAGTAGGGAATTCTTATTGCAATTGTACTAGGTACTGGTGAGACTTCGTCTGGAGTACCATAAGCAGTTGTGGTCCCATTATTTAAGAAAAAAATATTATTTCAATAGAAGCAGTTCAGAGAAGGTTCACTCAGATGATCCCTGTTATGGTGGGATTGGCTTGTGAGCAAAGGTTAAACAGGCTGGTACTCCACTCATTTTAATTTAGAAAATGAGAGGTGATCTCATATGGGGCCCTTAAGGGGTTTGACAAGGTAAATGCTGACAGGATGTTTCCCCTCATGGAGGAGTCTAGGACTAGAGGATAGAGTGAATAAAGGTTTTCCAATTCAAGACTGAGTTGAGGAGGAATTTCTTCTTTTCAAGGGATTTGGAATTCCTAGCCACAAGGAGCTATGGTAGCAGAGTTTTTGTGTATATCTAAGACTGAGATAAATAGATTCTTGATCAGTAATGGAATCAAGGGTTCCAGGGAAAGAACAGCAAAGTGGATGAGGAGTGTTGGATCAACCATGATCCTCCAGAATGGCAGAGCAGACTCAAGGGGCCAAATGGTCACTTAATGGTTCCTAATTCTTATGGCGTTATGATTGTAAACCTGGTTGGGATTGGAGATCATGAGGAAATCTTCATTTACTGGTCTTGATCTTTGTGCCACAGCTTAAAATTGGAAGCTGTAATAACTTCTAATTTTTACAAAAGCCTGTAAACTATTTGTTATATTATTGCCGCGTACACATTGATATTGAATTAAAATGATACGGTTCGCATTGAAAACTGACAGTCGAGACCAGTGCCATAAATCTAAACTTCAGTTTTCCATCCCTGTGAACAATATATCGATCAACCTTTTGAGGTGAAATTGGAGTTATACTGGCTCAATGAGCTTAATGCACTCTTAGTTATGGTTCGGAAGGTGTCTTACAAGTATGGTAATTGGTTGGAAGAGATAACAAGGTGTAGAGCTGGATGAACACAGCGGGCCTTGCAGCATCATAGGAGCGGGAAAGCTTGACGTTTCCGGCCTAGACCCTTCATCGGCAAAATTGGTTGGATTGGCAATTGATTGGTAATTGGTTGGAAAGTCACTTGTGCATTACAGCTTCCTGACCCTGGTATAGAGAAGGAACAATAAGCAATCAAATCGTCCTGATCACTGTCCAGAGGTACTTGCTGTGTATTCTATTTACATTGTTAATCTGGATTGAGGGATTGGAAGTAGCTGTTTCCACAGTTGAGCACATCAAATTGCTGGAGTTAAAACAAAGAATACATGAATAAATCTGCACTGTTTAAATTTAATTTGCTAAATTAATGTCCATATGATATAGTGAAGGATATAGTAGTGTGTTTTAATATGAAGAAGATGCAGGGCACGTTGCTTGGTTGTTGGAGTGAATGAATGGGTTGGACAAACACGAGATCCAAGATGCAGATACGTAAACCACTTAAAAATGATGACACATAATGGTGATACGGTAGTAAGCAAAAGGCATTAGAGCAAGATTAGATGCATCCAAGAATACCGAGAGCCATAAGAGTGAAACTGCAGGGGAACTGGCCTTAATTTTTCAGTCTTCCCCAAACCAGGAATGGTATTACAGAACTGGAGAATTGCAAATGTTTAAACCTTTGTTCAAGAAAGTGTGTAAAGATAAGTTCAGCAACCATAAAATAGTCAGATTAACTTCAGTGGTGGGGAAATCTCTGGAAACAGTATTTTGAGAGAAAAGTTTGTAGTCACAACAACAAAAGTAGGTTAATCAAGGAAAGCCAGTGTGAATTTTTTGAGGGAAATTTGTGTGTCAGTAACTTGCTGGAGTTTTTTTGAAGAGGTGACAGAGTAGGTTGATTACGGTAACGTAATTGATGGTGTACATGGACTTCCAGAATCTTTGTTGTAGTGCCATTTAATAGACTTGTGAGCAGAGTTACAGCTTGTGGAATAAAAAGGTCAGTGGCAACCTAGGTATGGAATTGATGAAGTAACAGCAAATCAAGTTAAGATTCACAGATATTTTCTGTTTTGGAGGAAAGTCTGTACTAGAGGTTTTTGGGGGTTCTTGGGATTCTTGCTTTTCATGATATAGATCTTTGAATCATATATCATATGAATGATATAGATCTTTGTATACAGAACACAGTTGCAAAGCATCTGAATCATACAAACTTGAAAACATCATAAGCAGTGAGGAGGATAGTGTAGCACTTCAGAAGGACTTGGAGTGTTGACAGAATGTGGACAGATATGTGGCAGATGAAGTTCAAAGTGAGGAAATGTGAAATGATTTATTCTGATACAAAGATTTCAGGAGACAATATCAAACAATGGGATAGTAGGAACTGCTGAATGTGGAGAATCTGAGATAACAAGGCGTAGAGCTGGATGAACTCAGCAGGCCAAGCAGCATCAGAGGAGCAGGAAGGCTGACGTTTTGGGCCTGGACCCTTCTTTAGAAGTGGGTCTGAAGAAAATCCAGCTTTCCTGCTCCTCTGATGCTGCTTGGCCTGCTGTGTTTATCCAGCTCTACACCTTGTTATATCAAACAATGGGTATAGTTTTAAACAGGGTGCAGGGCAGAGGGACCTAGGTAACAAAAGTGTGGAGCTGGAGGAACACAGCAGATTTCTGAAGAGGGGCCCGATCCGAAGCATCAGCTTTCCCAATCCTCTTATGCTGCCTGGCCTGCTGTGTTCCTCCAGCTCCTCACTTTGTTATATCTGACTGCAGTATCTGCAGTTCTTACTATCTCAGAGCGACCTAGGTGTTAGGTCGAGATGCATAATCATTGAAGGTGGTATGACAGGTTGCGAGAGTGGTTCATAAAATATACAGTAGCTAGGGCTTTATTAACAGGGCATACAGTATAAGAGCCAGCAATCTTACAGAATAAGCAGGTTGGTTATGTTGAACTTTTTTAGACCACTATTTTGGCCTCACCTGCAGTATTTCATCCAGTTCTGGGTGCCACACTTTAGGAAGAATGTGAATAGATGAGAATATTTCCAGGAATGAGGGTTGAAGATAGATTGGAGAAGTTAAAAATGGTTTCCTTGGAGAAATGAAGGCTTAGTGAAGTTTTGGTTGGGGAGTTTAAAATCATGAGGGATCTGGACAAAGTAGATTTGGAGAAACTGCTCCCATTCATGAAAGGTTAATGAATGAGAGCATATAGATTTAAAGTAATTAGTAAAAGAAGCAAAAATGTCATGAGGAAAAACTTCTTCTAACAAAGCAATTGGTTAGGATCTGGAAAAACAGCCAAGGTGCGGTGGAAGTTTGAAGCATTAGAAGGGGAAGTAGACTTATCTGAACAGGTAGAATGTGAATGCTTATAGGGAGAAGGCAGGAGAATGGCGAGTTTGGAGAATCAGTGCAACAAGATGAATGGACTCCTGCTCTGTAACAGTTCTGCGATTCTGAGATCAATATGGTTATTTAAAAATAACAAACACATAGGGTTCACTTCTAAAGGGATAAAATTGAAAAGCATGAAAGTTATGTTCAATATGGATCGAACCTTGGCTGATTGGATGAGGAGAATATGTTTTCACTTGAAGGAGGAAATCAAACCAGAAGGTCATAAATATAAAATGGCCATTAATAAATCCAACATGCAACCTTAATACCCCCGGGAGCTGTTGAAGGGAATAGCATTGATACATTTAAAAGGAAGCTAAACGAGCACAAAATGGAGAAAAGAGTAGTAGGAAATGTCGTTAGGATGCAAAGACGACGAGTTGGAGAAGGCTTATTTACAGCACAAGCAAAGATATGGACCTGTTGTGTCAAATTGTTTGTCTCAGAGTTGGAGATGTTTTGTTATAAGCTGCAGGGCACCATCTGATTTATCAAAACATGTACAAAGAGACTAGAATGCCTTTGGTTTGCTATATCACACTGAATGGAGCCTCATAATATTTGTTATGCCCCTCTATCTGACTTATTTGTATCATCATTGTGGAGTGCTGGGTATTACCAATGATCGCTGATTAATCATCACATTGCAAGACCGTGAGCAATGAGGGGAAGTGTAATCAGAATTGGGCTTGGTTTGATCCTTTTTTCCCCCTAGCCTCCAAAATATTTTGCTGGTGATGAATGTCTTTGGAAATTAAGTTGGGGGAAAAAGTACCTGAAATCCACCAGTGTCACCTGAACTGTATCCCAGCATGAACACAGGAGGATGTGGAAAATGGAGATGGGAAATGTGTTCTTTGTTCTTAATCTGGACAGTTTATACGACTTGGGGTTCAGTCCATTTTTCAAAATTACCTTTTTCAGATTGCAGAAGAAGAATGGGAAGCAAATGGTGCCCCTATCCACAGCCACTGTTTCTATGATTCACAGTGTCCCAGAGCTGATGGTTAGCTCTGAAGTAAGTGCTTCTAGAATTAAGATGATATAGCCACTACACTGCACAGATTTGTGTGCTTGTTTCCTCGTGCCTCTTTTTTTTCTCTCTCTTTCTCTTTCTCTCTTTCTCTTTCCCTTTCTCTTTCTCTTTCTCTCTACCTCTCTTCTTTGCTTGTTTCTTTTGCTCACTCCCTTTCTCCATCGTTGGCTTGCGTCTCTCTTTTGTTCACTCATGCACGCTTTCGTTCTTTCTCCCTTGCGCTCTCTCTCCTTCATGCTTCCAATCCTACCTCACGGAATCTGATTTATCATGGTGCTGAGGAGGCCATTCGATGCCTGCACCACTTCTGTTATCCAAGACCAATCTCCTGTTTTTCCTGCCCATATTGATGCACACCATTTCTATCCAAATAAACATTCCAGTGCCCTCTTGAATGCCTCAATTGAATCTGCCACCATGACATTTCCTGGCATTGTATTCCATATCCTAACAACTCTGTTAACAAAATCTTTTCGCACATCACCCTTGCTCTGTTTTTACAGTAAGTAAATCTGTACCACCTCGTTCTTGTTTCTTTTACAGATGGAATCTCCTTCTTGCTATCTACTCCGCCCAGCCTGCTCATGATTTTGAAAATCTCACTGTCCCTTGGTTCATCGCATTTCCTCTTGCCTTAGCTGTCTCTTCATGCGCTGTTTTGCTCTCTATATCCCTCACTTGATCATATTTTCTCTCTCTCGCTTGGTCTTTCTGTTTTTTGCTTACTTGCACACCTTTGCTCACTTTCTCACTTGCTTTCACTTGCTGCCCGTTACTTGATCACTCACACTGTTTCAGCATCGCTCCCTCACCCTTTCTGTTGCTCTCACACTTTCTATCACTTGTTGTCTGTTGCTCACTGTCTCTCTCTCTCAGCCCCCCTATTCCTCTCTCTCTCTCTCTCTCTCTCTCTCTCTCTCTCTCTCTCTCTCTCTCTCTGTTCATCCCCCTCTCTCTCTCTTTTCACCCCCCCTCTTTTCATCGCCCCCTCTGTCTCCGTCTCTCTGTTTACCCGCTTCTTCTCTCTGTTTAACCCCCCCCCACCCTCTGTACCCCCCACCCCTGTAACACATCCCCCTCTGTACCCCACTTCTCTCTGTTCGCTCCCCTTTCTATTTGTCCCTGCACTCTCTCTATTTGCATCCGCACTTTCTCTGTTCCCCTCTTCAACCTTCTGTTTGCCGCCTCCCATTCCCCTCACCCCCCGCTCCATTCACCCACCACTCCCATTCCCTCACCTCCCTTCCATACCCCCCCAGTTCCTCCCTCTCTCCCAGGTTCCTCCCTGTATCCCTCCCCTCCCCCATTCCCCACTTTCCCTCCCCTCGCCCCCTTCGCCCTCTTCCCCACTCCCCCGCCATGCCCTCTTTCCCCCCGTTTACTCTTCTGTCTCCTCCCCTCCCCCCTTTCACTTCTCTCTCTGTCTCTGTCTCTCTCTCTTTCTCTCTTTCCCCCCCCCCCCCCGCCCTAACTTTTGCATGTTCCCTTCTGCTTGTTCTCCCCCTTGGCTCCTCACGTTCACCTGAATGTCTTGGGTCCTTGTGAAAATTATGGAGTATTTTATTCATTGCACCGCATACTTTCCCAAGTACCGTTTTAGAACTTTGTTTGTATTTGTTTACACATGTACTTACACACTAATTGCTTTTCATGTACCGTTCCCTTGGATGTATTGCTTTGGCTGGAGTATGTCTTTAAAGTATTAGAATTTAATTCTATGTATACACCTGAGGAACAATGTACATAGTGTCTTAGAGAGTGCTGCTGTGTACATGGACTGCACTTAAGGTTTGAGGACCATATGCAGAACCTGGGTTGTGTACCCTTGAAGTGCCAGGGTTGAGGAGTGATGTAATTGAGTTTGAAGTATTAAAAATTTTGATACTTATAGGTGCAGGCACTTCCTGTGATGTGAGATCCAGGACAAGATAGTACAATTTAAAACGTGGCATTAGGTTGACTGAAAAATGAAATCAGAAAAGATGTTTTTCACACTAAGGCTGAGTAAATTAAAACTTCGAAAGCTGAGATCGATAGATAACTTTTTCTATTCCTTCATGGATCATGGCATCACTGGCAAGGACAGCATTTGTTGTCATCTCTTATTGCCCCTTGACAACTTAGCGACTCATTTCAAAGGGCCCTAAAGAGTCGACCACCTTGCTGTGGGTCTGGTTTCAAAAATACACCAGGTCGGGTAAGGTGGCAGATTTTATTTCTTACAGAAGGTTAGTGAATCAGCTGGGTTTGTTTTTAGAACAATTGATGATAGCTTTATGGTCACCATTACTGAGTTTAGACAACATTACCAGATTTCATTTGTTAGTATATAATTGAATTTAAATTTCGGTACAACCAACAACAAAAACAGAAATGGCTGGAAAAGCTCAGCAGGTCTGGCAGCACCTGTGAAGACTGTCCTCTTCAGGTCCTCTGAGAAAGGGTCACCAGACCCGAAATGTTAACTCTGATTTCCCTTCGCAGGTACTGCCAGACCTGCTGAACTTTTCCAGCAATTTCTGTTTTTGTTTCTGATTTTACAGCATCCGCAGTTCTTTTGGTTTTATTAAATTCCACCAACTGCTCAGGTGGGATTTGAAGCCTTGTCCCTAGTGTGTATCAGCCTGGGCCTTTAGTTTATTAGTGTAGTAACATTGTCACAATCTTTTAAAGTTTTTGAGAAGATTTGTAGCTCAGGTTGTGAATAAGGTTGTAGACATGCTTGCTGAGCTGGTGGGTTTGGTCGCAAATGTTTCGTCACCCCGCTAGGTAACATCGTCAGTGTGCCTCAGTGAAGCGTTGGTGTTCTGCCCCACTTGTTAGAATGGACAGCTCTCCCTACTATACACCCCAACCTTTGGGTCCAATATGTAGATGACACCTTCGTGATTATCAAATACACAAAACTAGACGAAAGACACCGACACATAAACAACATCCTCACCGGGGTAGAGTTCATGAAAGAAGAAGAGAACAACAGCCAACTACATTTCCTGGACATAATGGTAGAACGCAAATACAACGGGGTGCTCCAGACTAGTATAAATAGGAAGACCTCGCGTACAGACTAGATACTCCAATTACACTAGCAACCACCCCAATGCTCACAGAGCTGCATCAGGACACTACTTAAACAGACCACAACACATTGCAGCTACCCAGAACTACGCAAAGCAGAACAGGAACATGTTTACAGAGTCTTCAAAAGGAATGGATACCAGAAAAGCACAATCCGCCATTATCTCCGACACAGACCACAATAGGAAGATATAGCATGACTAGACTCACTAATCACCCTACAGTACATTAAAGACATTTCAAAGAAGACCATAAGATTACTCAGACCCCTAGGTATCAGAATAGTCCACAAACTGGCAACCACCCGTGGACAGCTACTGAGGAATGTAAAGGATCCCATACCCTAAACCAGCAAAATGGGTGTAATGTACAAATACGACTACGTAGGCCAAACTGGAAGAAAACTGACAGTATGGATACACAAACACCAATTAGCCACCAAGAGACACGACCAGTTCTCACTTGTCTCACGACACACAGACAAAGAGGGACATGCCAGGGAATTTGACCAACACATCCATAATCACACAAGCCAAACAGAGACACGCTAGGGAATTCCTGGAGGCCTGGTGTTCTAACTGGAACTCCATCAACAAACGCATTGAATTAGACCCTGTGTACAAACCACTGAGAAACAGAACTGGAAGTGGCACCAAACACCTGAACAAACTGAGGCATGTAAATAACAAGCGGGACAGAACACTGTGACGCTTCACCAGAGGCGCTCTGGCGATGTTATCTAGCAGGGTGATGAAACGTTTGCAACCAAACCCACCAGCTCAGCAAACATGTCTACAACCTCATTGTTACAATTTGCCTGTTCAAGATTATTGTAGGATGGTGGCATTTGGGCATGAATTAACCATGTTCTAGTTAAACACTACAAGGGGTTTGAGGGCTAAAGGCTATTTTTAACGTTTCATTTCCTCCATTTTTGTTCTGCTGTTATCGTTTCATAGTTCATTTGTTAGCTAGAATTTGCAAGTGGATTTTGTTCTTGTATTCCTGGTTAGTAATGTCCTATCTATTTTAAGTGGGCCTTCAGTACTGCAGTAAGGTAGCTGTTGATCAAGGGAATGGCCTCTAGGTACATGAATCATAATTCCTGACAGTTCGTCAATCGTCCTTCCTGTTTGAAGTGAGAAATGTGGAAATTGGCACAGACTTAGTGGGCTAAATGGCCTTTGACTGTGCTGTAGGTTTCATTATTCTAATGACAGGAAGTTGTGGATCCAGAGTGTTTGTGCTAACACGGCTGAGAGGGAACAACTGTCTGTAGAGTCTGAACAGGCTCGTGCTTGTTTTCTGTAGAACAGAGATCGTTGTGAATTGGTTGATGTCTTCAAAATAAAGAAGATATTTGATACGTGAGGCATAGACAGGCCATTCCTGCTTCGTGGGAGCCAAATCTAGGATCCATTAATACGAGGTGGTCAATAATTAAACCAATATGAAATTCACAGCAAGCCTGTTTATGCTGAGAGTACTGAGAACATAGAAACTGTCACCAAGGTTCAGATAACCGGCGTAGGTATATTTACATACACATGAGAGAGAAAGGAATCGAATAATGTGCTAATAGGTAGATGGAAGCACATATGGACCATGCTGTGTGTTAAAGGCCTGTTGAACCAGAGGCCTGTTTTCTGGTCTGGCAATTCTATGTACTTGTACGGAATTTTAAAAAAATACTTTTTTTCTCTTTTTCATTTTACACCCTACCACACCCCAACCTTTGCATCTCACAGCAAGCCGAACAGTTGGGTCGAGAGGATCAGCAATGGCTACACAAAAACCGGAAATTAGTTTTGATGGTGGATCTGGATCAGACTTTAATCCACACGACGGAGCAGTTATGCCAAAAGATGTCCAATAAGGTGAGGTTCCGGGAATAATCTATAGCTGAGCAGTACCCTTGCTCTGGAGATACCGCTGTATGGTTGAATCTTATCCTAGCAAAAGGCTATAACATGTCCCATTTTCTCAATGACAGTTTCACTAAGAAATACATGCACATATTTGGAGGATTGTTATCAAACAAAACTGAACCACATCAAGAGTTATTTATGATGGTTGATCAAAGGCTTGGTGAAAGAGAGATTTTAAGACTTTTCAAAGAGGAGAGTTGGAGCTAATATCAAATTAATCAACTTTTTATTTCTTTGCTGAGGTCTTCACTTTGGGTAGCTACAGTCTTGCTTATCAGTGGTGTTTCCCTTCTCATCATTATATGTTTAATTTGTTGCTTGACCTGACACTCATGGGACTGTTTGAGAATACCAGCCAGATCTTGTAATTTGCCTATTCTAGCCTCTTGCTTTGTTTTCAGACCTATATGTGTACTGTTTGCACCTCGCTAACTACTGGGCTTCCCTAACCTGTTCCTCCTTTCTTTGTTATTGCAGAATGTCACGAGGCAAAGCACATTATGTAGCCCAATCTGGCCTCATTAGCCACACAAGTCAGCTGAAAGGAATGGCTGTCCGGTATTGCCTTGCTACATTTTCCTGATTTGGAATACCACTTTTTAACTCTTCTAACCCTCCTGCATGTCCCAGTGAGGAGTCGAATATTCAGCTGTCGGGGAGTGTTGTGTAGCCTGTCCTTCCTCCTCCTTTCAGGTTTACTTACCAGCTTAATTCGTTGCACTGCAGTGCCTCATAAATTTCTGTCCGCTCCACCTGGCATTTTGATAAACTTGTATCATGTCCAACCAGCAACCATCAGTGATTGGTATCTCCTCATAAGTTTGCTGGTGCAGCTGTGAAGCTTAGCCTTAGGGAAAAGTCTAACCAACATTTCTCGTCCTTTTTTTTTCACTCTGCCTCCCGACATTTGAGCTCATGGTGTTGGATTGATCTCTGCTGAATTCTCACACCACTTTCTCCTTTATTGTTCCACTCTGTGATGTAGTCACTTGCTTTGCTGCGTAGGAAGACTTAGCTGTTCCAACTTCACTCTACCAGATCTTACTCGAGAGAGGTTATCCACTTATCCATTGTCTTCTGCTGTTTCAAAGGACATATATTTCTTAGCTCGTTGAAATTATTTTGGATTCTCTGCTATCTGAACTCTGGAAGATCTCTAGCTCTGACAGCAACTAACCCAACATCATCCAGATATTTGCCATTAAGTTTTCATTTGACTTCACTTCAGTCTGTCCTGTTCCCGGTCACTGTCTTCAGTTGGTTGTGATTGACCTGTTGAGTGTCGATCTCTCTTGTCCATCAACAACTTCGTTGCCATTACATTGATTTCCAGTTTGTCTTGTAACCTTGTAGATTGCATTGTTCCTGAGCATTGTGGTCAAGCACTTTGATGAATCATTTGTCATTGAAGATGTTACTTTTCAAAAAAACTTGCTCTGAATTGCATGGAACCAATCAGATTGTGTCACATAAATTATAAGGTGTATCTAAGCTTCTTAAAAATCACAATGCCTCTGTGCTGTTCATGGTTTAATTGCCAGCTTATTCCGTTTAACCCAGACTTCTGTTCTCATTCCAGCTCTTCCTTCCTGTCTCCGACCTGTACCATTCATGACATAACCTTGTCTAACATCTTGCTGATGATTCATCTCCGGCATTCATTAACTTCCTAAGATTGCATGCCATCTGGATTTCTCTCTGCCTAATCATTGTGTGCTTGACTAAATTCTATGGAACATTGAAAATCATTTAGGTATTTTAATGACATAGGCTGCTGTCATCCCTTTTGTTCGATGCCTCCAACTATTGTTCATCATTTGTCCAATTTGATCCCTCTGTTTCTTGTTACCTCAAGTTGAATGTTCATCATATCCAAGGATCCATGTTTGGAAGTCACTTCCCTGTCACCCTCATAGATAGGATAGAATACTTAAATTTGTAATTTTCTGCCTGTCTGTAACTTATGGCCAATCTATCATTATCATCATTTTGTCATTTAATGCATTGTTACTGTAATTATGTTCTTCCTGAGATTCCTGTACACTATGGAATGTACCTTCCTTGTCTTTCTTCTGTTAAAGTCAAGATCCATCACACAGATTCTTATTTGAACTCCTCTTTCGCATGATCTCCAAACTGTGGAAGCCCCAACTCCAGTATTTTTGTTTCACCTTACTTACAATCTACAACCTCCTGCACTTCAAATCCAGCAACTGTTAGTAATGCACCTGCATTTTTCTTTAACGTATCGACTTCTGTTGTTTGTTTAGTCCCTGATGTGCTGATCACTCAACCATTGATGGCCATGTTTTCAGTTAACCCCGCAGTAGTGCATTTCCACATTTTACCTCTCTCTTTCTTTTCTTCTAAACCACTCCTTAAAAACTGCCTGTATGACTGGTCCTTGTGTGCACATGTTAGCTGACTGCCATTGCTGTGAAGCACCTTTTAGGATGCTTCAGAAGTACTGTTTAAGTAAAGTTTGTGTCGTTGACTTGACTTCAAACCTTCACCTTAACATAAGTGTTTTAAAAAAAAAATCTATTCTATACCCCTACAGCTATGCAATAATGAATAGAATGTCACCAGGCAAACTCAATAAGTGTTGTAATCTTTTGCTTATTGTGCAATATTGTAGTTATGGATACGGCAGAGCTGCCATGTCTATTAATAAGTTTTGTGGTACAGGGCATCTGTACGACTCGTTGCTCTACACATCTCTATTCTATTAGGGAACAATTTTAGGTACTTGTTCAGCTGTTTTGTAGGTACGCTGTTATTTCAGCGGGTTTTTTGATCTTTCGCTATTTGCCAAATTCTTCTGAAAGGTCTTGCTCACAAATAGTGAGGACCTCCTGGATAAATCGTCAATAATTAATTGGCAGTAATTTATGTATACTCTGAAATTAATTGTGGTCTTGTTAGTTCTTTGCAAGTAAATTATGTGGATTTATAGTGCATCTGTGTTTTTTAAAATCATCTGCAGGGAATATTCCATTTCCAACTGGGGCGGGGAGAGCCAATGCTACACACTCGACTACGACCTCACTGTAGAGAATTTCTGGAAAGAATAGCAAAACTGTACGAGTTGCACGTGTTCACCTTTGGCAGTAGGCTCTACGCACACACAATTGCAGGTATGTGGGAGGGAAGTGGCTGGAGAAATGTTTTTAAAAAGATGGGATGCAATATTGATGTTAGTTATGAAGGAGACTGACCTGTTGTACATCTTGAACCCTTCCAGGCACTTTGTGTTTTATAAAGCCTGTAAATGTGGAGAATGGAGCAGGAGCTGGCAGAGGGAATGCCACCTTTTTGTATTGGAGCATTGTTTTATTTAGGGTGGAGTACTATTACTGTTCGCCTTGTTGCTTAAATAACTTGAATTCTCTTTTATGGGCCGCTGTAGACTGTGTTAGGACAGTTCTTGGAACTGCAGGCTGTATTTGTGAGGAGTTAAATCGGATAGCTGCAGTACACAGGCATTTGGATTGCTGTGCTTGAGTATTCCGTGCCTTTAAAGGTTTTTTTTTCAGGAAATGTTGGCCCATCCCAACCTGTCAGCAACTGAGCAATTTCCTGCACCATCTCAGAAGGCAGTTAAGAGTCAACCGCATTATTTTGGGTCTGGAGTCACATGTAGGCCATCTGGTGAAGATGGCAGATTTCCTTCCTTCAAAGATCTGAGTGAACCAGATGGGCTATTTAGAATGATAAATAATAGTTTTATGGTCACCTTTACTGAGACTCACTATGTTTCAGATTTATTGATAGAATTCAAATTCTCCTAGCTGCTGCGGTGTCCCCAAGAGTATTAGCCTGGGATTTGGATTATTAGCGCAGTGACATTATCACTATGCCTGCACCTCTCCCATTTGAAGTAACACAGGCAGTGTGACATCTTGATGCTGTCAGCTGATTTCCATGATCTCTACAAGAGGCACACTCACTGGCTTCATGTATCAGCAAGAAGGGCCCAGGATTGTTATTTGCTCGGGCTACTTGAAGCTAATCTGCATTGCTTAAACTGGAATTGCATTGAAATTGGCATAGTGTTTATTGTCATGTGCACTCAAACAAGTGCAGTGCCAAGTTTGTAATGTTGCCTCTCAGCGCCATCTTAGGTACAGGGTACCTAGGTACAGATACTGTAAGCATTGTTACAGAATTGGAGAGTGAAAAAAAAAGCATGGGAATAGAGTTTAAAAGGTCCAGAATGATAATAAAAAGTATCTTTAAAGTATACAAGTTATAGTCCTTTTCCATTGAGTCAGTGCCAACCGGGCTTCAATACAGGAGGCCTCGCTGCCGCCACACACTGGTGTCTGTCCCGGATTTGCCTCCAGGACTCGTCCCCGGCTTGGCCGGCGCTAACTCTGCTCCCGCTGTGGGCTCCCGCTCTCGGTTTCAGCTCTACTCCAGCTCCAGTCACTAACCGCGACTCTGTTCCCGGACTCGGCCCACACTCTCTCTGCTCCCCACTCCGGGCTCTGGCCTGTGAACAGGCCCCCAGCTCAGCCCCGCACTCGCTCTGCTCCCTGCTCCAGGCTCTGGCCTGCGACTTGGCCCCCGGCTCAACCCCGCACTCGCTCTGGTGAGTGAAGTTGTTGACACAATGTTGAACTTTGCAATACAATGAAAAATAGCTGACCATGGAGACTGCATGCACCAAGATTTTATTTTGTGATCCTTGAGAACTTTGTAAAGGAGAAATGCTCTGGGCTGGGGCACTGTGTATCACATGCTCACGAGGCAGTACGAGTTCAGTGCCTGAGTTGAGCGCTGAGGATCTGGATGTGATGTTGCAGGAAGTTTAAGAGCTTTGCCGTTAGCTTCAGCTATTGAAATCACCACAGCTGCACCATTCACCTCCCAACAATCTCTTGTCAGCCTGGCCATGTCCGTAATATTTATTTGCTTCATTGTCCCCGTTGCAGCATTGCAAGTCTCACACCCACATTTCATTGCTTACAGCTTGCAAACTTGACTGCTTCATCACCCAAACAGGAAGCACGGTGGTCACTGACACACTTGCCTCCTCTTGCAGACCAAACGGCAGTCAAATGGAGGTAGCAGGAGCCAGCTGGTGGGCGGAGGGGCACACTTTCCTAATCTAAACCCTGTTGAGGAGATGATGCTGACAGTTGTTGTAGTGGCCATGCTGAAACTATTGAGGATGAAGACATCTTCATTCCTAATGCTCCTGCTCCTCACATCCCATACACCTCCTACCTTCCCCTCATTCGTGGGCAGCTGAATGGGAAAAGGGACGAGAAATCCATCCTTCCCAGGCATTTGAGGACCGACGGGGAGAAAGTGACATTGAAGCTGTTCCATCAAGCGATTCCACACTTGCACCCAAGACTGACAGTGCTTAAGTTGTAGAGCAGTGGTTCCCAATCTTCTCAGTACCACAGCACACTTCAACGGGGCAAGCAATTTCGTGGCCTGCTCACTTTTCTCAGCTGAATTGATGACACCTTGCATCTACTATGGTTAATTTCTTACGAGAGAGGTTTTCAAATATAGCACATACAACAAACTAAAGAAGCATTAATGTTTCAAATCCATTGAAATAAAACACTATCTTTAACTGCGAGCAATTGCACGTGAGTTCAGCTGTGGAGGATTCCACTGAGAACTGTGATGGGCAGGGTTATGAAGGAAGACTGATGGGCATAAACAACAAAATGCTTGATGACAATCCCACGGAGCTTGGAGGAGTGTGTCACCCTCTGGCTTAAACTTGTATCCCTGGTTATTGATGCCTTTGCTGATGTTTTCTCTACGTCCTATCTTTGCCCGTTATAGACTTTTGTACCACTATCAGGACCCCGCTCAACCTTCACTGCTGTGCAGGGGATCCTCGATTTATGAACTTGCACCTTACAATTGCTTGTACTTGCGAATGCTAATCCATAAATGCTTTTTGTTTATGAAGACCTGACATACAACCATTTCACATACCTGCGCACAGCTGTTTTCGATTGTGCTCTGTGTTATGAACGGACTCCAGAATGGAACCCGTTTGCAATTCGGGGGCTATGTGTAATTTGTAAACGGCTGAGCTGATGCAGTTGAGCTCGTGTCGACCTTGTCGTCAATGGTGGCCTTTTGAGAGGGGCAACTGCTCATGTAGGAAGTGTTGAGTATATTCCAGAATATTTGCTTATGTAGGAGCGCTGGAACATTTGGCTGCTCAGGTGAGGGGTGATATTCTTGCACCGTTCAGGGACAGGCAATTGTTTTTCTGTGCAGAATTAAAGAGATCAAGAGCGCTTCACAAATCTTGCGCTGAGTGGGAACAGCATTGCCACCATTCATAGACTGTAGATTATGTGTATTTGTAGAGTTCAGTGGAGGCCACAAAGCTGAATACCTACTGCCCTATGGATTGTAAATAGCTGGGAAGAGTTAGGGCGCCACTACAGTACAATTGCACTTTAAGCAATGCAGGCCAGCTTGAAGCAACCCAAGCCATTCATGAAGCTGGGCCCCTCTTGTTGATACACAAAGCTAGTGTGTACTCTTTCTGTAGAAATCATGGTAATGAGTTGGCAGCATCAGGATGTCACACTCCTGTGTTACTTGAAAGAGATGCTGACATAGTGGTAATGTCACTGGGAGAATAATCGAAATCCCAGGCTCGTGCTCTTGAGGGCATGAGTTCAAATCCCACCACAGCAGCTGGTGGAATTTGAAATCTATCTAAAAGTCTGAAATATGAAGCGAGTTTCAGTAATCGTGACCATGAAACCATCATTGTTGTAAAAGCTGTCTGGTTCACTCATGTCTTTAGGGAAAGATAGCTGTCGTTTTTACCCACCAGGCCTGACCTACATGAAATCATCATGATGTGAATGTGACAAAGTTTCTTAGATATCTAAATCTTCGGAATGCAGTTTGAGTATTGCTTATGTTTAAAAAATCTTTTTTAAACATTGATTCACAGTTTGCCTTTACCCCAAATTCCAAGCCCCTTCCTGATAAGCAAGTTAAATATTAAGTGAACGGTTGTCTACACCAAGGTTCATAGAGCTATTTATGGGGATTGTTTTGTTCATAGGGTGTTCGAAGGAGGGTGTTAATAATTACCTCAAGGTGGGGCTTACCTGTTTTGAGGAAGACCATTACATGGAAATATATGGGCCCTGATTGGAGAAGATTTGGTGGAATTGATGATTCTTCCTTGATCTTAATTGGCATATGTTGTTCGATTAACTGAAATTTACCTGTTCAGGAAATAGCTGACGTTTCCTCTGGTGTTGGGCAGTATTTTGATGTTAAGCTAAATTTTTAAGAAAAGAATTTAGAAACAAATGAGCAACTCTACTTTGTATCCATTGTCAGATATTTAATTTCTGCCAGTGGCATGTTTTGATTGCCTGTCAATGTGCGCATGTCTAACTTTCATTTGGTTAGAACATTTTCAAATGATATGATTGTAATGTTTTAAGGCAACAGTTGGCGGCAGTATCAATCTAAAGATCAGCACTGTTCCAGCAGTTCCATTAAACCAGCTAGCTCAGGAATGACCACCTTCGTTTTATTTCTTCGAAGGTTTGAAATGCTTTGTTTATTTTCCTTTCTTCATCGTTGATGAGGGATCTTGCAAAACCCTCGATGTGGCACTGATGTTGAACGTCTGTTAAATTTTAGGCATGGAATCTGGATAGAATTTAAGACAATGCAAATTACATTGATTACTTTAGGAAAAGAATTCCAGATTCTCTGAGATTTATGTGAGGAAGTACTTTTTTAAAATCACCCTGATGACTTTAGCTCTGATACCTCCTTCATTTGCCCCCATCCCACTGAGAGAAATGGTTTGTCTCATTTGAATACCTCCATTAGATCACATCATAATCATCATCTTCAAGGGAATACAAGCCCAGTCTATGCAACCTGTCTTTATCATTGAATTCCTTAGTCCGGCTATCATTGTTGTGCACTGCTGATTCACCACAATGTTCTTTGGACATAATCACATTGCTATAGCTTTCTCACTAAAGCTTACTAGGGGATGCGGTTAAGAAAATTCGCTGATTGCATGAACATTTCTAAGGTAGTAAATAGTGAGGAGAAGAGCTGTAAATTGCAGGAGGATATTAGTGGGGCTGGTCAGTTGGCAAAACAGGCGCAAAGGAAATTGAACTCAGCAAAGTGAGAAGTGATGCACTTGAGGAGGGTTGACAAGGCAGGGGATTTATTACATTGTGAATGATAGGTTCCTGGAAAGTAATGAAGATCAGAGCAACTTTGACGCCCATAACCATAGATCCTTGAAGGTAGCAGAACAAATAAATAATGTGGATAAGAAAGCACCTGGGATTCTTGCTTTTATTAACCGAACTGTAGAATACAAGAGAGGGATGTTATACTGGACTTGTATAAAATGTTGGTTAGGCGAGGACTTGGGTCAAAAAGGTAGTATCTGGAGGATGGAAAGCAGTGTGCATAGGAGCGGGAGCTCCAGAGCTGGGAACTTATCGAATCGGCCATCAATAAGCAATTACAATCAGAGATGTTGGCGAGGCCACCGCCAGAGGAGTGCAGAGTCTCGGGAGGGTTGTGGAGCTCCAGTAAATTACTGAGATGGGATGGGGCATTGCTCACAGAGGGATCCGAAAACAAGAACAAAAATATTAAAATCAAGACTAAATTAAGCGTGGAATATTACGGATGCTGGAACTCTGAACCAAAAATCAAATGCTGAGCAGCTCTGGCAGCAGGCAGTAGAGAGACAGTGTTAACATTTTGAGTCAAATAGGACTCTTCTACAAACTCTGTTTCTTTCTCCTTGGGTAGAGCCAGATGCACCTAGCTTTTACAGCACTTTCTGGTTTTATTTAAAATCAGTATGTTGTTTGAATGGGGACAAGGTAGATCAGTGAGAGCAGGCCGTAATGCAAGCCAGGACACAGATCTTTTTTTTTTTAGTTATTATCATGTTTATGTAGAGTAGAACAAATTATAACCAAATGGGCTGTTCCTGGTATTGAAGCTGAGAGGTTTTCTGGGGGAGGGGTAATGGTAGTCAGACCTGGCCTGGGATCTGAAAGTGCAGTCAGGACTCTTGTTCTGAGCTCCACTTTGCTGGAAAAGACTAACATCTGGAAGTTGGGTTTGTGGCAAATCGATTGCTGTTGCTACTTCCTTGCCAACTTGGTTGAATTGACTGCCAGCACTGTCCGTCTAGACACGTTGCTGGATGATGAACAACTGTGTCTGTGTCACCCCTGATGAGATGCTGCTCGAGGAGGAGTCTGTGCCTTTGGTTGGAGCTAAAGAATTTTGAAAGAGTTCAACATCCAGACGTGAGCAGAATTCATTGATGTGTGGGAATGAATGTGTGTCCTTTGCTGAGGACTGACCATTCGTCCTCAGTAAGGGGGAGGTCTGAGGGGATGGTGAAGACCCGGCTGGGGTTGGGTGTAGAGCTGAAGCTGGGGGCGGAAGTGGGTGTGTGTATGGGGTCAGTCACGTAGGTGGAAGCGTTGGCGTTGTTGACTTGGCGGAGGAAGGGACGTTGTCGACGGCATCGGCAGGAGCTGCCAAGGCGACAGCTTGGTTAATGGTGTCAGGCAAATTAAGAATGAGATTGTGGATAGGGTTAGGGCCTAGGGTGGTGGAGGAGGTCTGTGTTTGGAGGTAAGCACAAGCACGTTTGTTGTACTTGCGATCCTTGATGGCTGACAGGGCGGAGAGAAAGCGTTGGTTGAGGGTGTGGAACCTGTGGAGAATGAAAAATAGTAGAGGTCCTTCGCAGGTCTGGGAGAGAGAGGCTCTGAGCTGGGGTAGGGCTGACCGTACTGAGAGAAGATGTTGGTGTATGGCTGCGAGCGTGGAACCGAGGATCCGCAGAGAAAACCATTTCTGGAGGCTCTGGATGTACTGAAGATAACGGTTGTTGCGGTTTGTTCCAAATTGGGGTGGTCTGGATGTTGTTCGGATTCCATGGGGTGTGACCTGGCTGCGTAGGCAGGTACTAAGAAAGGAGACGTGGATGTAGTAATGAGTTTTTGTTTCAGTATGTGGTCAAAGAGCTTCAGGGCACTTCCGCCACCTATTTTGAGTTTGCCTTGTAAAATTTTGTTACAATACTCAGTTGAGACTAAACACTGTCCATAGGCTGGTATTTGAAGTGGTTTCTGTTTATTTTTCATTAAGAATTTGTCTTTCAATTTCTGATTAGACTGTTTGGTATAACGCTTTCAATTCTGAAACCATCTGTTGCATTTCTATTAAAGAAGATACGCTGAACATATCAGTCTTATTCTCTTTACATTCATTCATTTTAGTTAAATTTTCAAAACATTGTACCCAATAACACAATCTCCAATTCGTCTCCCATTTTCATAGGCTCCTTTTCTTCTTGTTTAGTTTTAGGGATCTGAACACAGAGAAAATAATCCAGGGTGCTCCCTATGTAACATTTCAGTTTCTTTTACTTCCACTGTCTGTTGCGCCACCCTTAACTAAGCCAACATTCACGAATCTGCTAGGTCATTTCCCAAAGTCAATTCCTTCTATAGGAATTTGTCTCACTATTCCCACCGTAACTTCTTCAATTTCCAGGTCATGCATTAATCCAGCACTGCGTAGTTAGACTGGTTTGTAACCTCTGTGCAGATCTCAAATTAATATTGTCTCCTCCATTAACTCCTTTGGAAGACAAAGAGTATCGCCAGACAGCAACAGTGACTGACTTGCTCGAGTATCATTATCGGCTTACATCCTTAATTTGAAACTTAAGGAAATACCTCCCCTTTTGAGACAAAATATTCAAAATCTCCAGTTCTCAGATTTTTCTCGTCAATATTCTAAGAAGAATTCTCTTGACTGCTGTAAATTATCATCCTGCTGAGCTTTTCCAGCAACTTCTGCTTTTGTTTCTGATTTACAGCATCTGCATTTCTTTTGGTTTTTGAACTGAATTATCATTTACTTCTTAATAGATTCCAAAGAAACATGTTCCCTTTGTATTACTGCTACAGTTTTAGGACCTATTCCCTTTCTTGATTCCCCCTACTCTTAAGAGTCTTTTGACCTTCCGACTATGGCAACTGGTCTCCCTTTTAATTTTCATCAATTGTCTTTGGCATGTTCATTTTTTTATATTACTTTTTAGCTTCAGCCTTTCTCATTTATTACTTTGGCATCCTACTGTCTGTTCTCTGCCAGCTACAGATTTTCTTTTTCTCCAATTTCTCTGTGGATTTCCATATAACCACTTCTGCACCTGTAACCGTCCGTGTGAGACAGCACAGATATCTGACAGAACTGCTGTTTGTCTGAGGGCGGCATGGTGGCTGCCTCACAGAACCAGTGACCCAGGTTCGATTCCAGCCTCGGGCGAATGTCTGTGTGGAGTTTGCACGTTCTCTCTGTGTCTGCATAGGTTTTCTCTGGGTGCTCAGAGATGGCAAAATCCCCATGGCAGGTCACTTAGATATTAGGAACACCCAGGCTAAAATATCAAGACATTTTTATCGTCATGATTGCATAAAGATATTTTGGATATGCTATCTGTCAGGTAAAAGGGAAACTTTAATCTTAAATTAAACCTGTGAAAGAAACTTAGAAAATGAGTGGGAATATCATTCAGCCCTTTGAACCTGCTCTTCATTCAGTGTGATCGTAGTTGATCATTCAACTCAGTATCCTGTTCCCACTTTATCCCCAAATCCTTTTATCTCATTAGCTCGAAAAAAAAGACTGTATCTAACTCCTTCATGAAAGCATTCCATATTTCAGCCTCAACTGCTTTCTGTGGCAGAGAATTCCACAGGCTTACCACTCTTTTGGTGAAAGAAGTTCTCATCTCAGTCCTAAATAGCCTACCCAATAACCTTGGACTAGCTCTGATCCTGGACTCCGCAGTCATGGGGACATGCTCCCTGCATTACTCCTGTCTAGTCCTGTTAGAATTTTATACATTTCTCTGAGAGCTGTTTGGGAGGGTCTTTATAGATTGTGTAGGGCACCTGCATAAAGCCAGGATTGGGAATCCTTATCTTTTGACAGTGATGCGTCCTTCCACTAAGGTTTCCTGGGGCAGTGTCTTTAGGAAGCAAAGAAAATAGGTGCAGGAGTAGGCCATTCAGTCCTTTGAAACATTACTGTCAAAGTGATACTTGAAACAATAGTTCAGTTTTTCACAAGATACGGATTACCCAAAGAAACACAGTTAGAACAAGGATCAAAATTTATGTTGCAGATACTTGAGAAAGCTGATGGCTAGTTTGGGAATGCAATAGTTACATGTCCTGTTTATCAACCATTTTCAAGGTACAGTGGAATGATGGAGTCAAACTTTGAAAACCATGATGAAAGTTTATTGACAACAATTCCCGAATGATTTGGATACCGTAATACTTTTATGACTATTTGCTCCTAGGGATGCTCCTAATGAGTCCATAGAATTTGGTATTTTTTGAACTAATACAAGGAAACGAGGTAAAATTACCACTAATTTAAAGAAAATTTTTTTCAAATTTGGGAGGAAAACTGGTTGAAGCATGTGAGTTTGCTAAAAAGAATTTGAAGGGTTCCCAACAAACAGTGAAAACTAGAGCTGGTAAAAAGGCCACAATTTGAAATTCTGTTGAGGGAAACAAGGTGTTAGTATTGTCCACCTGTCTCTGGGATTCATTAAAAACCAGATTCATTGATCCGTATCAAATCAAAAAAAAAATCAGTGGTGTGAATTGTATAATGGGTATTCCAGATAGGAGAAAGAACCATCAAATGTGTTAATATTGGTACATTAAAGGGATATTATGACAGGGATGAAAGTCAAGAGAAAGGTGTCCCCACAATAGTGAAAGGAATGAGAAGTGAAATCAAATTGTCTGAAAAGCTGAAGAATTAATCAGCAATTGAAAATTCAAAAGTTGATCCTCCAACAATTACTTTGGATAAAACAGAAATGTTTCAAAGGTTAAATAGCGTCATATTTTATCTGACAGAAAACTGTCAAAATGGCTTGTGAAAACTATTACAGAATTATAAATCGATACGTGTGAATAGGCCAAGAAAAATGGTTTCATAATGTTAATGCAGGAGATGCATAAAACAACATCCTTACAGACTTGATCCAGAGAGATTAACTTGAGCAAGGGAAGAGATTAAGTTCGTGATGAACAATGACATTATTGAACTGAGCTACAGTAACTGAAGCTCACTTATCATAATGTTGTCAAAACCAGATGGGTCACAATTCAGTATTTGATCATTGCAATGTCTGCACAATAACAAAAGTGAACTGGTGTCCTTTTATGAGGTTGTAAGACTGCATTGAAAAAAATTGCATGTACACAGTTTGTCTCTCAAATTAAATTGCTAAAAGTTGTGTTGGTAAGAACTGTTGACAGTCAGATCCAGAGAAATATCAGCTTTCAACCAGATGGACTTTTTGAATACAAAGTTGTGTTGTTTGGAATGAGAAATGCATCAGCAATGTTCCAACGATTAACCAATAAAGGAAGTGAAGGGCTGTGCGACTGTTGTATACATTGGTGATTAGTTGTTTTTAGCCAAACCTGGGGAAAATATCTACGTCATCTGACTGAACTGTTAGAATCATATCATAGAATCAAAGAATTTCTACAGTGTGGAAACAGGTCCTTCAGCCCAACAAGTCCACACAGACCCTCAGAGCATCCCACCAGACCCATCCCCCTATAACCCTACACATCCCTGAAATCTACAGGGCAATTTAGCATGGCCAATCCACCTAGCCTCTACGTCTTTGGATTGTGGGAGGAAACCGGAGTACGCGGAGGAAACCCACGCAGACACTGGGAGAATGTGCGAACTCCACAGTTGCCCGAGGGTGGAATCAAACCCAGGTCCCTGGCAGTGTGAAGCAGCAGTGCTAACCACTGAGCCATTGTGCCGCCCTTGGCTTCATAAGGCCAATTTGGTTATAAATCTGGCTATGCATATGTTTACCAAAGTGAAAGTGACTTATTTGGGCCACACTGTGGGACAAGAGGAAGTAACACCTCGAGAGGTGAAAAAAGGAGATATTTGGAATTTTTGCACACCCAGGGCAAAACATGAAATTTTGTTTGATATTGGGTTGAGTTGTTTCTATTGCATCTTTGTTCTGAACCTAGTTAACTAGTTTGTTGCAAAAACACAGTAAATTTGATTAGATGCGAGAATGTTAAAGTGTCTGAAAATTTGACAGCTGGGCTGACAACTGCCCCACCTTTGGCTGCGGTGAGTCATGAGAAGCTGTTCGAACTGGATGCTGATGCCAGCAACGTCGGTGTGCTGGCTGGTTTACTGCAACACGATGTGTTGGGGTTTGACCAGACTTTTTTGTTTTAAAGAAGTTGATCACATGTCAGCAAAAATGTTCGATGATTTAGAAGGAGGTATCGAGTCTACATCATTTTGAAATGTGCCATGTGATAATGTGGAAGATACTGGTGTTTATACAAACCGTAGTCCTTCAACTTTTTTGGAACTATTTCTGGTCAAACACTTGTGATTAATTCTTCAATGTAAAATTTTAAAATTGTTTACGTGCCTTGAAAAGGAAATGTTATAGCAGATGCTTTATTGAGAGCTGATATTAAGGACATTGGGTACAGTGGTGCAAATGGATTTAAAAATATAGTTGCTGTAACTCATTTTATGTCAGCATGTTACTATTGTTACTGTGACATAGAAATAATGTTAAGATCGTTTTTGGATATTGAAAGTACTTCAAGGAGACGTTTTTCATTTTTCTTTATTGGGAAATAAGATGCAAGATGCAGGATTCATATAAATATTATTTCCATTAGAGTTTTGGTGTTGAAACATTGGCAAGTGGGCTTTAGACAGTTTGTTTTCAGTTCAAAGAATCAGGAATTGATTTTTGTTTAGCTGAGGGGAAAAATCCAAAACTTGAAAAGCAATTGTTTTCCGTTCATAGAAGTTCTGGTTAGAATTAGATATAAAACACAACTCCCCCTGAGAAAAGAAAATGCAGAACATTTACTGAATAAGTTACCTTTGAAAGTTCTAATCCAAAACTGCTCAGTTAGCACCTGGAAGGCATTGTTTGAAACTGACACAGTCTAAGCTCAGTGTGGAATTAATCAAGGAAGAGGCTACAAATGTCTCAAGACTGCAAATTTAAAGAAACAGTTAAGTTAAACCTAAAGAGGCTATTAAAAAGTGAACTCTCTTTGGTGTTTGAGCGCACAAAGTGATAGAGTTGGATTAGATGGGATTATGATTCTTGTGTGTTTCAAAATCTTTCAGACTGTGTTAACAAATAGTGTATTCCATTTTATTTCTTTTTCATTGTGTAATAAACTTCTGTTTTATTGTTAAAGCTAAATCTGGATTATTACGTACTTGAGTTTCAATGAAAGATCACTTTGCTATATTTGAATAAAGCAAATATATCAAGCCAGGTTTCATTCTGGGATTTGACTTGTCCTATAATGACTTGAGCTGGGACCATAGATCTATTCAGGATCTTATGCACTTCAGTCAAGACACTTACCGTGCTTCAAAGTTTGGTGAAAACAAACCCAGCCTGTCAAACCCATCCTCATAATACAGTCTGCTCATTCCACGTATCATTCTGGTAAACCTACTCTGAATAGCCTCCTTTTACTTCCTTCCCTAAATATGAAGACCAAAAAATGCAAGTGAGTTGTCTTCTTGAACTGCACCTCGTCTTAGCTAATACCTGTGTGATAGGAATGAGACAAGTTATGAATTTCACCAATCAAATGAAGACATCTCATTTTAACTTGCAGTCATCTGTTCTGGCATTTTTTTGGCAATGTCATCTAATCATTCCGCTCTGAATTATAGTTGTACTTTGAGGCTGTTGCACAGATGTTAATAATGTTGAAAGTCATTTTGGTGGCTCAACAACTGTTTTGAACCTGGTTTCCTTTCTAAATCATTCCAGCCATGCACATATTTCTCACTGGAATATGTGGGCAGCACTATGTGGGCAATGTAGCAGCCAAGTGGATGCATGCTTTTGTTTTCCAGTTCAGTTCAGAATGTTTTGAAAGAGCTTTTAGATGCAGGAAGAAATATTTTATCCAGTGTGATGCTATCTGCTATAAAGCAGATAAATCATGAACATGAAAATTACATTGGATGATGCAACAGAGAAATGGGCCATTTGATTCAACCATTTGATACAGACAGTTGTGCAGCACGCAAAGCTCTCCCTGTCTTTCCCCCAACTGACCCTTAGCAGTGTTAACCCGTTATTCTCTTCCCCTTCATCGGCTTCTCAAACTTCCTCTTGAATTCATCTATACTGTTCACCTCATCCATTCGACGTGATGGCAAGATGATTCTCATCTCGCTCAAGAAATTCAGAAGAAAGTTCTTTCCCAGTTTGATTCCCTAGTGGCTATCTTGTACTGATAGCCCCTGGTTTTGCCCTTGCCCACAAGTGGAAACACGCTTGCTGGCCTGAATTTCACCAGTCCTTTGGGAACCTAGAAGGAGGACCCCTGGAATAGGGACAGAAACGTATCAGGTAGTGTGCCTGTTATCTTCCTGCCACCATGCCGTCATTGCCAGTAGCAAGGAAAGTGGCAGACAGACCTCCTGCTCAGAGCCCAATTGAGCCACTTAAGTGGTCATTGGAAGGCCTGGGAAACCTTTCTTCATAAATGTTTCCATTTGTGTGGAACTGCTTAACAGGAAACCATTGATATCAGATAGTCACCAACAAATCCAACTGCGAATTCAGAAGAAACCAAACTGTTCAAAGACCAGTGAGAATGTAAAACTCACGATCACAGGGATCGGTTGAAGTAATCAGCTTTGTGCCCTTCACGTGGAGACACGAAAAGCTTGTGTCCGAGAACAGTGTAGAGGGTAATGCTGAAAGTATTAGGTGGGGAAAGAGAGAAGAGGTTAATGTGGATCATAACAACCAGCAAGACTTGTGCTGTGCCATATATTTTATGCAATCCTATTTGACAAATGTTGGAAGTTTAGAATTTTCTTCTGCAGTGAAACTTAATGCATAAACAACCGATTTTAAAACTGAAACAGTTTTTTTTTTTGTCATGCACCGGTAAAAGGAACAAAAGCAGATTTATGCAGTTAGCTGGAGATTGGAAATGATCTGCTGTAAAAGCAGAACAGATATTGTGGGGCTTTGGATGGCTAAATGATCTTTTTTCTGTTCCTGTTATCTGTTCAGCGACTGGGATTGGTAAAGTTGACAAAAGCCTGATTCTTTTTTCTTACACTTGTGCTAGACTGCGCAGTGGTTGAGGATAGGGTAGCTTCTTCAGTTAGTTGTCCACCACTGACATTTTCAACTGGATTTAGATGGGCTACTGAGATTTTCTTTGCATCCCACATATTGTAGTTTCAGCCGGTTTGTCCACATTTACCTAGGGGGCTGATACTAACGTGGCCTTAATTCTACTCCCCCTGTTGAATGAAAATTCGTTGGGTGTCCTGTTTGGACTGCAGAATGTGTTGGGCAACAACTTTACTGATTATTGTTTCATATCAGTTGCATAGCCGGTGGGCCATACTGTCATAATGCCCAGTTAATGGAGCTGTCCATTGTGTATTACCAGGGCAGTGATGCTGCCATTCTGCATGATGGTGGATTCCTCATGACAGCGAAGTAATGTTGTCTTCGCTCTGTTGGTCATTTCTGCCATGCTATTGCAAACAGATGTATATACTATCTGCAGTGTTTGGGAAAACCATGGATTACTGAAATTTGATTGTTCCCCTAAGCACTGTGCTGTTTGCAAATAAAATTGGCTGCATTATTCCTCCAGTTTATTTTGCAGAAGTACTCCATATGGACTATTTGAAACTCTGTGCTAATTCCTTTCCAGAGGGTTATGTGGTACCCTGCAGTGTATAGCACTACCACCCTTCTGTCTGAGAGCAGAGACCTATTATAAAGTCCAACCATATCCATGTTGTGATCCTGCTCCGTGCTGAGAGAGGGCCAATATTTCAAGAGCAATGTCAGAGCATTGTCACGATTGCCTGAGCTTTTTGTCTTTGTAGTATTGATTACCAGCAGGTACTGGAATGAGTCTACCACCTTGTTTGCTGAGTATTTCTAGCATTTTCAGTTTATTTTTTCAAAACTACAGCATCTACAGTATTTTGCCTTTTTAATTCGCCTTTCATTTTGAAATACTTAATACCATTTTTGTAACTGATGGTCTCAATCTTGAATCATTGGATTTCTTAATGTTTGTGATCTGCATTTTAAATGAAATTTTCAAATTATTAACAGCAAAGCCAAATGGTGTGTGATTTACCTGTCACGTTGTCAATCACCTTTGTGTGTTTTGTTTTGAGTTAATAACAACTTCATATTTCTTTGTGATTATATATGGAATGGCCACTCAGTGTTTGAAAAAGTTCAGAATTTTTGGAATTTTTTAAGTGTCTTGTGATATTGGAACCTTTGTGCTATACCTTGATTGTAACATGCATTTTTTAAAGACAGAAGTCTGAATTTTCCACCTCCTGGTATATGAAGGTTTATAATTTGATTTTTAGCTTCAGTCCCAGCCATTTATATCTATAACTTGCCTACACTACAGCAGGAATCCTTTCTTTCACATTGGGAGCAATTAGTATTTGCATACACCTTCCTATTTTTTCCACCCCCAACTCCTTTTGTGATGTAGTTGAGCTTCCAGGATTCTGATTTCTGGCATTTTCAAAGCTAGATCCATACTGTAATCCTGCTGGCTGCATGCTTATACAGGCAGCACAAGAGGCATCTTGCACTGATGCGCTGAAGTAAAGGCAGAAGAATTAGTCGTGACTGGTGTGTGAAATAGTGGATCTTTGAATTGCCTGCTTATCCAAGACCACATCGTGCGTCATATTTTTGGCATGGATCCATTTCATGGATTTGTATTCCCTTCAGTTTTTATGTGCCATAGTGTTAATGTTACTGGCTTATAATCCATGCATCCAGTGTGGCATTCAAAATCATAACCCTTGGTCTAAGGGTCCCCTTATCTACCAACGTAGTTGAAGACCCCTCCCACCCCGTTATACTCTCTTCCACCCTCTTCTGTCAGGCAGAAGATATGAAAGTTTGTATACACATACAAACAGATTCAAGAACAGCTTCTTTCCCCTGTTATCAGACTTATAAACAGATCCCTTTAAAGTTCATGTTGATCCCTCTCTTCACCTTCTCAGAAGCTGTAACATTGTATCCTGCATTCTGTCCTGTTATCTGGATGTACTTGTATAGTGCAATCTGCCTGTGAAACATGTAAGACAACACTTTTCAATGTACCTTGGTAAATGTGATGGTAATAAATCAAATTAAACAGTTAGTCAAGCAACAGGAGTCCTGGCGTACAGAGCAGCTGCAGGAGCCCTGGTGTACAGAGCAGCCGTTGTCATCAAACTCCTGTACTGCAGTGAGATCTGAATTATCGATCACGAACATATCAAGAGTGAGAGAAATTCCACCAGCGATACATCTGCCACATCCACTGGATTCGATAGAGGGACCATCAAACAAACATTGTCTTTTTACAAGCCTTCTCTGCGGTCAATCAGGAATGATTCCTTTAAAGCGACTGGACACTATTCAGATGGCCAAGCAAACTCCTCAGCCAGATGCTGTTCTCTAAACTCTCAATTAGGTACTGTTCTGGGGAAGTCAAAAGAAACAGTTCAAAGACATTCTGATACTCACTTTGAAGCCCACCATGTTGACATTTAATGATGGAGGAGTTTGCTCCTGTTTGTTCAGAATGCACACAACTTGTCCATTAAGCTAGCATCTTATTAATGAGGCCAAGCGGTTGCAAGCGAAGGAGGCAAGTCATACTTTTCGGATTCCTCAATCTCACGATCTCGAGTGCATACCTTTCTGTGGAATTGGGAAACGGCCTGCTCAGGCACATGAAGACACAAGTCGAAACCTGTGACTCAGTTGAGGTCATCCTCCAATGGGATTGATAGACAGTGTGTTGAACGAAGTCTCCAGAAACCTATGTTCAAATCTCACTATGGCGGCTGAGCAGTTTGAATTCAGTTAACTTTGTAATTTGGAATCAAATACTAGATTTATTAACAAGAGCACGAAGCTACTGGATTGCTGTTAAAATATGACTGGTTCGCTGATGTCTTTCAAGGGAAGAAATCTGCCGATATTACCTGATCTGGCCTACGTGTGACTCCTGATTCTCAGCAAAGAGGTTGACTCTAAACTGCCCTTGAAATGGCCCAGAAGGCTGCTCACAGAAGGTGCCGCACCCCCATCTGTTCAGGGGTAATTATGGATGGGCAAAAATGCTGACCTTGCCATTGACTTTTCATCTCAAGAATGTATACGTTTAAAAACTCTAGTCTCTAATTGATGAGAGGTGGACACAAGTCTCGCATCTGATTTTACATGTGAAATGGGCAGAGCTGGGCAACATTCTGAGGTGGGAACTGGAGCAGTTTTTTTAAAAAATTCCTTCACAGAATACGGATGTTGCTGGCTAGGTCAGCATCAGTTGCCCTTCCCTAATTGCCCTCAAAGTAGGTGGTGGTGAGCCATCACCTTGAGCTGCTGCATTTGCATGTTTTGTAGGTATAGCCATGATATTGTTAACCTGGGTGCTCCACAATTCTGACCTACAGACAGGGAATCAGCAGTTGGGACAGTGCATGGCTTTGAAGATAACTTGCACCTTGGGCTCCCATACATCTTCAGCCCTTATCCTTCTGGGTGGTAGAGGTTACAGGTTCAGAATGTGCTGTTAAGGGATTCCTAGTGTGGTTACTGCATTGTGTCTGTGCTACTATTGAGTTTAATGGCAGAGAAAGAGAATGTTGAAGCTGGTGAATATGGTGCCAGTCAAGCGGGCTACCTTGTCCTGGATGGTGTCAAGCTTCTTGAGTGTTGTTGGAGCTGTACTTATCCAGGCAAGTAGAGAACATACCACAACGCTTGTGACTGTGCTTTGTCGATGTAGACAGGCTCTGGGGAGTTCAGACTTGGCCTTTCCATTTTCCATGGCATTAAATCTTTATCATGAGAGAGCTTAAAGCTCCTGAAACACAAATAGTGTTGTTTGAAATGTAACATGAAAGAACTGCTTCTTGTTTGGGTTTGGCTCTTGATCCTAATTCTTGAACCACATTATATGGATGACTGTTTAACGGTGTATGAAATTGGTTAGTCCCAGTGAATTTACTTCCGTCAATGTTACTTAAATTTAATGACCCATCTTGATTCCTCTTTTTTTGATGCTGAAGGATTTCTGGATCCGGAAAAGAAGCTTTTCTCACACCGGATTTTATCAAGGGATGAATGTATTGATCCGTATTCTAAAACTGGAAATCTACGGTGAGTACTACAGTGAGTGCTTATTGTCCATGTCTGCATGAATTTGATTTAAGGACAGTGTGAAAGTTTATTAAATGGCCTGGATACAGCTGATGCATACATTGCAAGCAGCCATGTTTTCATGGTTGACGTAAATTAGAATTTCATCCAACTTTTAAATCACAAACTGTATTGATTAATTTTTGTCTGCTTATGAAATTTACGGTAGATCAGAAGAGATGTCTCATTTTAGTGAAAATTGTTTGTAAATATGATTTCTTACGTCAGCTATTAAATTGTGGGAAATTGTATCTTTTGAAAAATACCTCTGTGACTCTAATTTATAATTGTGAGGGCGATATAGTTGGTTGTTATTTGCATTTGTTCACTTTCCAGTGTTGCATTAGGTTTTCATGAATTTGAGTCAAGCGCTTTACGGAAGGTAGTGAAAAGTTTGGAGATACTGAGTTATTTTTAAGCAGATTAACTGAAGTCTTTTTTTTCCATTAAAGGATAGTCGCCCTATTAAACCTCGTCCTTGAGGTAAAGGTACTTCTCCAGGCCTGTTAAGTTGTGAATTCCAGGATTTTGACCCACTGAATAGGTGGAAAGGCAGTTATATTTTCAAGCCAGAATGGTGTCTGACTTCTCCCTGAAGGAAGCCATTCGCCCTCCAAGTGCTTATGCACGTTGAAAAAGAAAGTGATCCAGTGTAATTCCATTTTCCATCTCTTGGGCTGTAGCATTTTAAGTACATGTCCAAGTATTTTTTTTTTTTTTGAAATGAAACCAGGGTTCCTGCTTCAACTGCAGTGCATTTTAGATAACCACCACCCTCTCGGTGATCTTTCTTCGCTTTCCAACCTACTCCTATTCCACTCCCTTTAAATCTGATCATTGACCTCTGTCAAGGGTAATAGGTCCTTTCTATCCATTCTATCCAAACTCCTAACAATTTCTACATTCCACACTTAAATCTCCCCTTCACTTCCTCTATTCCAAACAAAAAACAACCCTAGCCTATCTAAAATAAAACTAGAGAGTGTAGAGAAACTCATAACGCTGGCAGCAGCTGTGCAGAGAGAAACAGAACTATCATTTGGAGTCCAGTGTGACAGTTCGGAACAGCCTACACAATCCCTCCTGATGGTCAAAGTCTTCCGTTCCTGGCAACATCAATGTAAAGTTCCTGTATGGGAGGGAGTTTGGAGAGGGTGATGTTCCCATCTGTTTTGATATCTTTGTCCTTTTAGCTCCAGTAGAATCTAAAAGATGTGTTGGCAAGTTGCTGCAATGCCATGATTGGTGTGCCAGTGTTAGAGGGCATGAATATTTAAGGTGGCAGATGGCAAATGCCTGCTTTAGCTAACAATGTGCACACAAGCAAGAGATTCTCTGACATAGTTCCTGAAGTTGGGTGGCTGAATGCTTTGGCTGAAGCTATGGATTGAAGTGCTGGAGTGCCTTTGATGTGGAAGGGTTCGGCTGAAGTTTTTGCTGTGTTCCGCGAGGGAAAGTCTTTTAGATCATCACTGCATGTGGATAAAATGAGCAGCAAAAGAGTAGAAAAAAGAAGTAAAGGATTTTCATTTATGTAACATCTTTCATAATCTCAGGGCATCCTTGATGAAGGAATAGGTAGATTTGTACCTGTAGGAAGAGCATAGTGAGAATTCTATATCCTAATGACTGTCTGAGGGAAAAGGTGTCTTACTGCAATTGTGCAGGGACTTGGTGAGACCACACCTGAAGTATTGTGTGCAGTTTTGGTCTCCTTATCTGAGGAAGGGTCTTCTTATTACAGATGGAGTGTAGTGAAGGTTTACCAGAATGATTTCTGGGATGATGGGACTGATGTATGAGAAGAGGTTGGATCATTCAAGATTATATTTGCTGGAATTCAGAAGAATTAGGGGAGGGGGGGATGGGCATGTCATAGGTACCTATAAAATTCTAACAGGTCTAAACAGGGTAGATGCAAGAAGAATGTTCCCAATAGTGGAGGAATCTAGAACCATGGGTCACAGCCCAAGGATGTATGGTAAACCATTTAAGACTGAGGTAAGGAAATATGTCTTCACCCAGAGGGTGATGAGCCTGCGGAATACACTCCTGCAGAAAGCAGTCAAGTCTGAAACATTGTATGATTTCAAGAAGGAGTTGGATGCAGCACTTGGGGCTAAAGGGATCAAAGGATATAGGGAGAAGCAAGTACATGGTTTTGAGTTGGGTGATCAGCCGTGGCCATAATGAATGGCAGAGCAGGCCTAGTGGCATTATCGCTGGACTGCTAATCCTGAGACCCAGATAACATTCTGGGGACCCAGATTCAAATCGCGCCATGGCAGATGGTGAAATTTGAATTCAATAATTATCTGGAATTAAGAATCAAATGATGAATGTGAATCCATTGTCGATTGGCGGAAAAACCCATCTGATTCATTAATGTCCTTTAGGGAAGGAAATTGCCATCCTTACTGGTCTGACCTACATGTGACTCCAGACCTACAGCAATGTGGTTGACCTTTAACTGCCCTGGGCAATTAGGGATGGGCAATAAATACTGCCTAGGCAGCGATGCCCTCACCCCATTGATGAATGAAGTGGGAACAAAAAGGATTTGTTCTGAGGGAGGTTCCAATTTCAACCAGACTGAAGATTGTCTCATGCAAGTAAAAGAATGATGAATAAGAAAGTCCTTAACGGAGTGAAGCAGCTGTGAACTTTTTGTAAGGGCGCATGCTTCCTGTCTTTACGTCTTGCCACTGATTTATTCCGCAAATGACTATCTTGATGCACAAATTGCTCTGATCCATTTTCTCTGTCTGCTGAGTCTTGGACTGTTGTGCTTTCATTTTCATGAATAATGAATGAACAATTTAGAATGCATTTATGTGGTTAATGTTGTCAAGTCATTAGAAACAATGGAGATGTTAAAGGCAAGGTACTTTGTGCGAAGTTTAACAACAACGACTTCCATTTACAGGGTAGCTATAATGAGAGTTATTGATCAAACATAGAAAGCAAGCACATAAGCGGATATTAGTGTGGGTGAAGATTAACTTGGTCAAAGAGATTGATCTTAAAGAAAGTCTAAGGGAAGAGAGAGAGAGAGATGGGAGATTTAGGGAGGAAATTTCGGAGCTTGAGGCCTAGGTAGTGGAAGATGGGGCCACCGTTGGTGGAGTGATGACAGTCAAGACTATGCAAGTGGCCAGAACATAGAGGAATGTGGAGAGCTCAGAGGATTGAAGGAGGTTACTGTAATAGGGAGGGGCAAGGCCTGGAAAGATTTGATAATAGGGATATTATGGTAACATAGTATCTCTAAACTTTCAATTTCTATCAGTACTTTATTTAATTATTGGATAGGACCATAGAAATAATTGGCATAGGGTGTGCCATTCCTTGAGTAAATAAAGAAATTTTATTAATCAGTGGAGAGATGAAGAAATGTTTTTGGCCAAAGAAGTTGATGAAAAAAGGTTTGACATCAGTCCTGGAGCAGTACCTGAAGATGGCAGTGTGGGATGTTTGACTGCTGTTTTAGAGTTTACTGTTCTTGCCTTCCATTGCTCAGAGAGTTTCGGAATTCACTGCGTCCCATGGTTACACCTTACTTGTCCAATGCCGATCCTTTCGTGTAATCTTGTAGTTTCTGCTGTTTTTACTTCCTTATTTTACCTTTCCTGCATCCTAGTATTATATTTTGTTTCTGTCATTGTAGTATTTTGGTATCTTCCTTAAGTCACTATCAAGGTAAAGTTTACACTTTATCCCTGATTTAAAGCCAGGGAAAGCTTTCCACTGATTGGACTGATACCTAGCATGAACAAAAATGTTTCTGGTGATGAGGTATTGAAGCAGTCTATGTCCACTGCTCCAAGATCTGAGCAACATTCAGTAGCATTTGTGTCCCACAAGTGCCAGGCAATGACTGCCTCGAACAAGAGATAATCTGACTGTTGCTTCATCACCAAATCCCCTCCTGTAAACCTCCTGGGGGTTACCGTTGACCAGAAACTGATGGTTGGCTATCTGAGCACTGTGGCTACAAGAGTAGGTCAGAAGCTAGGAATTTTGTGGTGAGTAACTCACATCATGACTTCGCAAAGCCTGGCATCAGGAAGCCCGATCAGGAGTAAATGGAATACTTCACAGTTTGTCTAGATGAGCAGCATTCAAGATGACTCTACGTACATCACAATCCAGCACAAAGCAGCCACTTAATCTACACCCCATCAACCACATTAAACATTCACTCCCGCTACCATTGGCATATGATGGCTGCAGTATGTACTGTCTGCATGATACACTGTAGTAACTCAACAAGCCTCCTTCAACTGCACCTTCCAAACCTGTGAACTTTATCATCTAGAAGGACAAGGGCAGCAGATGAACGCCATCACTGAAGGTTATCCTCCAAGTCATGCACCATCCTGACTTGAAACTATCGTCAGTGTTCCTTCACTGTTACTGGGTCAAAATCCTTTAAGTCAGACCTTAACAGCACTGTAGGTGCACCTGCACCTCTTGGACTGCAGTGGCTGAAGAAAGCAGTTCATCCCCACATTCCTGAGAGCTGTTAAGAATGGGTAATAAATGTTCAACTTGGCTGTGACATTCATACTCCAGTGGTGCATCCAAAAAAGCTCAAGAAGTTTCCATTTATCTGTTTATGTAGAAATGTGTTGAACGTTACAACCCAGTAACAGGCCACTCTATCTATGTGGTCTTTGCTATCGTTTACTGCGCTATTCTTTTCCATATGCATCCCCTCCCACCCTACTTTGTCTAACTCCATCACCACAGCACTGGTGGACTGTGTTTTGTTCTCGAGTTAATCTGTGCTTTTTGGTGCTCTGATAACAATATGAGCACACGTGGCAGCTCGGGAAAAGAAGCAATGTGAATGAATTTGTTGTTATGAATATTTTATAGTGAGAAAAACAGTAACGTACAGTGAAAGCTTTTCCACCGTTACCATGATCAGGCACCATATTGAATAGTTTAAGAATAAGAGAAATAAACAGAAAGAAGTACCTTTAAAGAGAGCTCATCAATCCTCAACCAGCCCATCATCAACGATGCCTGTGCTGCTCACGTGATAGACATGACCTCAAGCTGGTCACAAGTGAATGGGTGAACTGATAGGGAAATAGTTAATAAACTGGGAGGAAGCAGTCAAACATTAGGAATCAGCGGGGAAAAGGTAGCCCTAGAAAAGCAGATGGCTTACTATTCTTTTGAAATTGCATTTACCCCAATATAGGATAAATCAGAGGTCTATCTGCTTTTTTGAAAGTGATTTCTATGGGAAATTAAAATATGTTTCTTTTAAACTTAAAATTTTAATTGTACAGCAGCTATTCATTGAACACAGAAATAATATTGGCACAAATTGCTTACTATGAGATGATTACTGTTATTTGAAATCACAGCATCTTGCATATCTCAATCAATGAGGAAAGTGTGAAAACAACTGTTTTTTTGCCCTACAGGCACCTTTACTGACCATCTATTGTTTTACAGTGATAGTAGGAACTGCCGATGTTGGAGAATCGGAGATAACAAAGTGTAGAGCTGGATGAACACAGCATGCCAAGCAGCATCAGAGGAGTAGGAAAGCTGACGTTTCGGGTCTAGACCCTTCTTCAGAAATACCCATTTCTGAAGAAGGGTCTAGGCCCGAAACATCAGCTTTCCTACTCCTGTGATGCTGCTTGGCGTGCTGTGTTCGTCCAGCTCTACACCTTGTTTTACAGTGTTGCGTTATGTAAGAGAAGGTGATAGAACTTGTCTGTTTGCTCATGTTAACTGCAGATAAAAGGCAATATTTTAACATGAATCAGAGTACATCGCAGCAGCACTGACCAAAGTGTGAGATAGTGTTACTTGTGTCAGTGAGCTGCCCTACGACCATTAGTAATTGGCTAGCAGAAATGGTTACTGGTAAAATGAAGTTAGAATGGCATGTGCAGACAAAGATCCCACGTTGCGATGTCCTGCACAGACTTGTTTGTTTTTCTTGTGGGTAAATGTTGTAAGGAATGCTGTGGCTCAGTTTGTAGCTGTCTTGCTATTGAGTCACAAGTTTCCAGGTTGTTCAAGTCCTGAGCTTGAGTGCAAAAGCTAACGTTACTGAAGGAGAGCTGCATTGTCTGAGGTGGACTGTCTTTTGGCTGAATCCTTCATCAGCGACCCATCTGTCCTGTCAAGTGATGTGAAAAAGAAGTTCCGTGCCACTACTTTGGAAACGAGGAGTGGGGGCACAATATCCTAGTCAATATTTACCTACAATCAGTACCACAAATACAGGTTGTCTGGTGATAATCACATTGCTGGTTGAGAGATCATGCTGTCTGCACATGGGTTGCCGCATTTCCTATTGCAACATTAGTATGCTTTCTTGGGCTATATAGTTGAGACCTGGTGACCATGGAAGTGTTTATAAATGGAACCCATCAGCTGTGAATGAAAAGACTTTCAAATGTTGCCTGAAATATCCCTAAAGCAATGATAAAGAGTTTTCCTCAACAACTCCCTAAATTCTCAAACCAGTAAGCCTGCCAATGTAATAAGTGTTATTAAGTGGAATTAGGATTTCAGTGGAGGAGTAGAACTCTTCATATTTCAGAATGGCATTTATATTTTAGGTATCTTTTTCTGCTCAATTTAGAAACCTCTTTCCATGCGGTGACTCAATGGTATGCATCATTGATGATCGTGAAGATGTTTGGAAGTTCGCACCAAATCTAATAGCCGTGAAGAAATACACCTACTTTCAAGGGACTGGGGATATCAATGCACCGCCAGGATCAAGGGATGCTCAGACAAAAAAGAGGGGTAAGTGCAAATCAACCACTGTAGTACCCATCCTTTAGAGACAGCATTCATTTGAATTGCTGAACCTGTAGTTGAGACCACAAACCCTTTTTTAATTGAGACTTTGGTGCTTTCCTACTGCAGTGCTTCCATAGAAGTCAGTTAGTGGGGATTGGGCGCAAAGTTATGTTTTGACCATCTGTAAGTTTGTTCTGCTATTGTACTGTAAAGATAAGCTGCAGAACGGGACCTCAGTGAGTTTCGGTTTGTTTCCTCACCTAATATTTATGGCACTAATAAAAAAAAAAACGAAGTACCCCAAAAACTCAGCTGTCTGGCAGTACCTGTGGGGAGAGAAACTGAGTTAACGTTTTAAGTCGAAGCTGACTCTTCAGAATGGTTGAAGAGTAAGTGGCGAAAACATGGGCTCAATACAAACTGCTGACCGGGACATTTGCAGCCTGTTGGATTACATTCCAGGCACACTACCAGACAGAGATAACAAGGTGTAGAGCTGGATGGACACAGCAGGCCAAGCAGCATCAGAGGAGCAGGATGGCTGACGTTTCGGGCCTAGACCCTTCTTCAG
>JAHRHZ010000051.1:17418408-17465313 GCA_024137785.1 Ginglymostoma cirratum | reverse complement strand
TTCTCCAGCATCTGCAGTTCCTACTATCTCTGTACCAGACAGAGGCTTTGTTGAGGGAGAAAGTTTTAAGAACAAGACTGGAGTATTCATTTCACAGTAAGTAAATTGAAGTATTATTTCCTGCAAGTGTCTGGTCACTAAAAGATCTGCTGCATTAACACTGGGCTTCTCATTGGAGAAGCAGGAGCAAGTTGTAGCGTATTGTTAGAGTTTACAGCACTGTTTCACATACTGCTGCGTAGTGGGGATTTGAATTGGTGGTTGAGGCTCAGCAGGGGAGCATTGACAGAGCTGTACCACATACATAACAAAGATCTCGGAGCTGCACGTAGTATTTTTATGGCGGCGTATGTCTCCCAATAATGTATTGGATAACTTTTCAAATTGCCACTAGGGATTCCTGCTGTAATGGCCTGTGTGTTGCTAAAGATGTACCAAGGTTACATTTGAATAGTCAGCCTGGAGGGGAATTTCATCCTTCTCATCACTGATCAGTGCAGAGTCATAGAGTCATACAACATAGAAACAGACCCTTCTGTCCAACTCATCCATGCCGACCAAGATTCCCAAACTAAATTAGTCCCACTTGCCAGCATTTGGCTCATATTCCTCTAAAACCTCCTCCCGTTCATGTACCTATCCAAATGTCTTTTAATTGATGTAACTGTACCCTCATCCACCACTTCCTCTGGAAGTTCATTCCACATACGAACCACCCTGTGTGTGAAAAATTTGCTGCTCAGGTCCCCTTTTAAATCTTTCTCCTCTCACCTTAAAAAAAAAAAAACCTCCTAGTTTTGAACTCCCCTACCATAGGGAAAAGACCTTTGATATTCACCTTATCCAATCCCTCATGATTTTATGAACCACTATAAGTTCACCCCTCAATCTCATGTGCTGCAGTGGAAAAAGGTCCCAGCCTATAATATCCATATGCTGTGAACAGTGGAAAGAAAAGGTACTTTGGAGACAGATCCATCTACTAGATTAATGGGTAGAATGCCTTGTAAATAAAGGTTTGACAGGTTAGGCTTGCATTCACTGAAGTTTAGAAGAATAAGAAGTAACTTGGTTGTATTTATTTCAATCCTGAATGGTTGGGACAGGGTAGATGTGGAGACGATGAGGATGTTTTCACTTATGGGAGAATATGGAACTAGGATTGTTGCCTAAAAGTTAGGAGTCACCCATTTAAAACAAGCTGGAATAAGTTATGGGGTGAGGGCTGCTTATTAACCATGTACCTTCTGTCATGAAGTCCCTCGAGCCTGACTTTGTGCTCTTCAACTCCAGCAAAGGAGTTGTTTTTATAATTTCCCTTTTGATCACAGTACTTACTGTGCCAACACAGCATCCTGCAGGCCAGTGGCTGCATTCCAGGACGCTCCAATAAGATTGTCACATTTATCAGAAATGCTGAACAACACCAGGGAGTGCCAGGCTGTCTTTTGCAGCCTCAGTCTGTGGTTTGCTTTTTCAAGAGACTCTGATGCTCCTGCTGCGACCAGGATGATGCAATAATACTCCCTTGAAACTGTACTTTCCACATTCTTCCCTCCATCTCTAGCAACTGTACTTATCCCAACCTTTCGATGCTGTTGCATACACTGTGTACAGGGCATGCAAAGAAATTCTGTTCACACCTCCCTAACCCAACCATCCGTTTTCCATCTGGAAATCGCCTCTACCCACCCACCAGACTGTCAGCATCTTTATAATACTAAGCTTTGATCCCAATGTTGGATCTCTCTACAAAGTAGATGGAGAGTCCACAAATATTTGGCCTGCTTCCACATTACAGAGATTCTGCATGTTCTCACTTTGTCCCGAGAGTTGGCAGAACAATGAAATCTTTATCGTCCGACATGTGTTATACATCATGTTCCTTCACACTTCACTCACTTTGCACTAATTGCACTACCTCTCCTGCCCCAACCAAGAAAAGGACCTATTTACCTGGCTATTCATGATTTTATTTTTTTGTGGGATCTCTCTCTGCACAGATTACCTTCTACATTTGCCTACAGCAGTGGTTGAAAGTAAGGTTTTTTGGAATGTTATTACATCATCTTTAAATTTCCTTTATTTTCAGGACAAATTTGGAACTTGGGAGCCCAAGGTAAAAGACTCGATGCTGTATCAGCTAGTGCTCCCTGTGAATTCTAATTTTTCTCATTTGATGCTGAACAGTTTCTTGCACGTTTCTTAACATTGGTAGTCTTTGTTTGCTGCCTGGCAGCAGCATCGCTGTGCAGAGGCACACACAAGCACATGCTCATGCACACACCCTTACCTTAGTATGGATCTCTCTTCTAGCTAAAAAGAAAATGGTGAATTTAGATGACTTAACACGAGACCAGGATTCTGCAGTCTGCCCTTTGTATTGACGAATGAATCAGAAGAAAATGCTGGAAGTCAAACCAAACGACTAGTGCACCCATGTTGAGAATTCGCAGTACACTGTATCGTAGATCATCCATAACGTTTAACAATGTGTTAAGCTGTGCAATTTAGCCATTTTTCTTTCACTGAAATTGAATAACAATATAGGAGGCAAGGTTAATAAGTTTGTAGATAACAACAAAATTGGTGGTTCAGTGGACAGTGAAGAACGTTATCTCCGAGTACAACCCTTGGATCAACTGGACCAGTTAGCTGAGGTATGTCAGATGAAGTTTAGAGATAGTAAGAACTGCCAATGCTGGAGTCAGAGATAACACGCTGTGGAGCTGGAGGAACACAGCAGGCCAGGCAGCATGAGAAGAGCAGGAAAGTTGACGTTTCTGGTTGGGACCCTTCAGAAATCAGACTCTTCAGAAGAAGGGTCCCAACCCGAAACATCAACTTTCCTGTTCCTCTGATGCTGCTTGGCCTGCTGTGTTCCTCCAGATTCACACTGTTATCAGATGAAGTTTAATTCGGGTAAATGTAAGGTGCCGCATTTTGGTAAGACAAACCAGGGAAGGGCTTATACAGTTGACATTGGGGCACTGGGGAGTGTTGTCAAACAGAGAGACGCAGGGCTGTATACACGTAGTTCCATGAAAGTGGTTCACCATAGACATGGTGAAGAAGGTTTTTTGGCATGCTTGCCTTCATTTGTCAGAGGATAGAGTACAGGAGTTGAGATGTCATGTTGCAGTTGTACAAGACATTAGTAAGGACACATTTGGAATACGGCATACAATTCTGGTCTCCCTGTTATAGGAACAAAGTTACTACACTGGAAAGAGTGCAAAAAAGATTTACAAGGATGTTACCGAAACTAGAAAATTTGAGTTATAAGGAGAGGCTGGATTGGCTGGGATGTTTTCTGTGGAGTGTAGGAGGCTGAGGGGTGACTTTATAGAGGATTATAAAATCATGAGAGGCATAGATAAGGGGAATAGCCAAGGTCTTTTCCCCAGGGTAGGGGAGTCCTAAACTGCAGGGCATAGGTTTAACGTGAGCAGAAAAAGATTTAAAAGGGATTGGAGGAACAACTTTTTTCACATAGAGGGTGGTGCAAATATGGAATGAACTGTGAGAGGAAGTGGTAGAAGTGCGTACAATTGCAAAGTTTAAAAGACTTTTGGACAGGTACGTGGATAGGAAAGGTTTAGACAGATATGGGCCAAATGCAGGCAAATGGGATTAGTTCCAGTGGGGAGGCAATGGCCTAGTGATATTATCACTTGACTGTTAACCCAGAAACCCAGATAACATTCTGGGGACCTGGGTTCAAATCCTGCCGCAGCAGATGGTGGAATTTGAATTCAGTAAATATCTGGAATTAAGAGTCTAATGATGACTGTGAATCCATTGTCGATTGTCAGAAAAACCCATCTGGTTCATTAATATCCTTTAGGGAAGGAAACTGCCATCCTTACCTGGCCTGGCTGACATGTGACTCCAGACCCACAGCAATGTGAGATAACAAGGTGTGGAGCTGGATGAACACAGCAGGCTAAGCAGCATCATAGGAGCAGGAAGGCTGACATTTCGGGCCTAGACCCTTCATCAGAAAATGTGGTTGACTCTTAACTGCCCCCTGGGCAATTAGGGATGGGCAGTAAATGCTGCCTAGCCAGCAACGTCCTCATCCTGTTAATGGATAATAAAAAAAAAGAAAAAAAGGTTCAGCAACTAGGAAATCTAGTTGGCATGGACAATTTGGGCCAAAAGGCCTGTTTCCATGCTGTATGACTCTATGAATCTATGAATTGCTGTATTTAGTAATGTAACTCAAATTGGATTTCCTCATTCTTGCTTGGGTGATTTTAAGTGGCAGACAGACGTGCTGGTGAATACGTCCCCATGGGGATTGGAGTGTAGTTCTACTGATTTACCTTAACCAAGCCATCCGGGTCAGAGATTCTTGTAATGCTGAATCTGTGAATTCCAGTGTTTTCTCCTTGGATGTAACCTTGTATCCAGTGGTGTGTTCTTTTAAAAGACATAGAACCAAGATGTATAAAACCTGAACTTTAAAACCATGAAACAGTAAAACAACATTACTTTCAGTTTAAAAAAAAAAGTAGCTTGGTTTATGAGCTGCGATACATGAAGTTGCAGGAACCACTTTGGCACATAGTTTGTACTCTTAATCGAATTTTGGAAGCGTTTCGTTTAACTGTGTTAGTATTGAATGTGAGCATTGCCTGTAGGAACAACTAGAGACATTGTCGGCTCAGGTTAATTCCATTTCTTGGAAAGTTTACCTGCAAAGGATTGTCTTCAGGTCGGCTTGTTGGGCAGTTTTTCAGTTGTGGCCCTTTGTGGTCTTAGTCATTTGCTCAGCCTTAATCTTGGGAAGATGTTGCAGATACGATTTCTCCCCTGAGCTGTATCACCAGATTGACTTTTGCATGTCAGTCTTGAGCAAGATCTCCAGTTTTGTTTGATTGGCAGTATTTCTTTCCAGCATCCTTCCAAGATCTGCTTTGACATCTGTCTATTATCTCGCATTAAGTGGGTTTTAACTTCTTCCTCAAATAATCCTTTCCTGACAAATCAACTGTTCAAGCATCTTTACAGTCTCCCTGAAGGGTGAGAAAAGGCCAAGGTTTTTCTTTTAATAAGTAGATAATTGAATCGGTCACAATGCTCCTGTAAATCCTGACGAAATGTAGAGATGGGATATTTTTGTTCTTGCCTTTACCGAAATGTCTGAAAAGTATTCAGAATTTAACATTGTGCTGCACAGTGTGGGACCATTTCTGTTCCTGATGAAAGGAATGGAAGCAGACAATGCCATCTTCGTGTTGACATTGCAGGTTTTCTACCACAATATTGGCAGCATCTTGTTGCTGCCTGCATTCCATTGTTGCCTCCGTCTTAGTCAGGGGAAGGTCAAAACTTATTGTATGGAAGTTATCTTTGAAAAAAAAGGAATTTACAAGCTAGTGTAAGAAGCACTTGGTTTATTTAATGTGTGCCATTGATGGACAAATTTTTGGCTGGCAGGCTTGTTAAGTATTTCAGAATAAATTGGAGAGGTGAAGTTGAGATATAGATTAGCCATGGTCTTGTACGAATGGCAGGATAGGCTCAAGGAATTAAGTGTCCTGCACTTGATTCTATGATTTCAGAACATGAACAGAGAAGTTTTAGTTCTGTTGTTTGGCACAGGTTTAAAGCTCGAAGTTTTATTTCCACCTTGTCTTCACTTACTGAGCAACGACTTATAGAGTCATTAAGAAACAGAAAGAAGCTCATTGGCTATTGAATAAGTGCCAACTATTTTTAGAGCGGTCCAATTGGCTTCTTGCCCCACTGTATCCCCGTAGCCCTTTAGCTTTATTTCAGTCACATACCTATCTGTTTTCCTTTTTGAAATCTTTCATCAACTTGTTTTTTTACCATCTTCATAGGGAGCAAGTTGTGAATCGTAACCTGTTGCCGCAGAGGAGTTCTCCCTCCATCCAAACCCTCTATCCGCCCTCCCCCACCCAAAACATCTCTTGCCCAAAACCCAAGTTTGCTCAAATGGTGTCCCTTAACCCTTGTCCCACCCACCAACCAGTGAGAATTTGAACAACTTGCCTCGAACTGAAAATTGCGCTGTTTGTTCTTTGAGCCTGTTAATTTGCAGTGATGTTTGCTAGAGAATCGATGTTTCAGCTGCAAATGAGTCAATCTTGTTTTCCTTCTTTCTCTGTTCTTCAGTAAACCATTCCACAAAGCCTGCAGAGAGCTCGGAACATTTGGCATCCGTTCCCGTTGACGCTGCTAGCACGAGTGACGGGGGCAGTGCAGAGTCTGAGGCAACAGAGCGGAGTAATGGTCTTGGGGAGTGTTCGAAGAAACAAAATGGTAGCAGTAGTGTTCTTAATGAAGAACCTTTGCAATGCGCTGAATCTCTAAAGTGCGGTCCTAGCGTCAGGGATTCATGTGACAAAGCAAACGAGAGGAAATCTTTATGTGATGCCAATGACTCTCGCTCCAAAACTGCTGATTCTGATGCTTCTGTGAAAGTGGATGAATTGGACCACTCACTTGAGTGTGGTGTTAGGTTGGCAGAAAGTAATGTGGAGCAATGTGGCAAGGAAGCTGAAAGTCACTTAACTCAGGTTAGTAGCGAGCTTGATTTTGATTTGTCGAGCGACAGTGACAGCGACTCGCAGGAGGGCAAAAGAGACTCCACGTCACCGTCGCCGACCTCGAGTTTAGATGCTGAAAAGGAGCAGAAGAGTTCGACTGAGGTGAAATCCAGGAAACAGAGGAAAGATGGGCCTGTGTCGGCCAAAGCAAAACTGAACCACTCGGACAAGGAAAAGGCAGGTGATCTACCGGGGTGTGATTCACAGGATAAAAGCACTGATCCAGGTCCTGAGGGCGATGACGATCAGGACTCGCTGGGTGATGTCGGAAATGGCTGCACCGATAAGAAAGAGGCTGAAACTGAGTCTCAGAATAGTGAACAGTCTGGAGTTACAATGGGTGAGTCTCTGGACCAGAGCATGGATGTGGAAGAGGAGGACCAAGATGAGGATGACCACTTGATGTACTTGGAAACAATCCTGGTCCATGTCCACACAGAGTATTTTGCCCAGTATGAGAAGTACCTTAAAAAGGAGAGACAAGTGCCTGACCTGCGAAAGATTGTTCCGGAACTGAAGAGCAAGGCACTCGAAGGCACAACGATAATATTCAGTGGACTCTACCCTACAAACTATCCTATAGAAAAGACAAGAGAGTGGTATCATGCCACTGCACTTGGAGCCAAGGTTAAAAAAACCTTGTGTTTAAATCCCAAAGACCCCAACAGGACAACTCACTTAATTGCAGCTCGACCCGGTGAGTACATTCATGTCTGTGTTGCTATTTTTTTTTGTAGAACAAGTGAAGAATTGTTTCTTTAAAATATGTGTATTCGGTTGGATTGCCGTTGTTACTTGCATTATAAAAGGAGGTGATGGATTGTTTGACACTTTGATTCACAATGCTGCATCTCATCACATGGATGTGGCTATCTGTTCATGACCTACAGTGTGGCTGCATATATTAATTAGCTCCCTTTTCAATCCCTTTTTTACTGTGGGATTATGTATCTAGGAATATACCATTTACTTAAAATACAGTATTAGTCTTGCCCGCAATTCCGTCAGTTAAAGTGAGAAAACCTACAACAATAACTTCCATTTATTGGCACCTTCAACGTCCAAAGTGTTCAGAGATGTGTAATAAGAGAGCACCTGGCACCAAGTCAAAGAAAGAACTAGTAGGACAAGTGTCCAAACCATTGGACAAAGAGTCAGGTTTCAAGCCTGATCTTAGAAGAGAGGAGAGAGGTGTAAGGAGGAAATTCTAGAGCATGGGTCCTAGGTGGCTCAAAACACGCACTCTGTGATGAAGTGGAAAGAGTGGATTGTGTATGAGAGCCTGAAGTTATGGAAGAATGCAGAATTCCTGGAGATTTGCAGGACAAAAAAAATAGAACTTTGTGGGAAGGCTAAGATCTTGGAAGAATTCGACATCAAGAGGAAAATTTTAAAATTGAGGCTTTGGTAGGCTAGAAGTCAGTGTATGTCAGTGAGCTGCAGGGTATTGAATGAGCTGGACTTTGTGTGAGTATGACATGGGCAGCAGCATTTTGGCAGAGTTCATGTTTCAGCTTGTAGAAGATGAGAGACTGGCGAAGAGACCATCAGAAATGACAGACTTGGAAGTAACTGAAGCATGGATGAGGGTATCAGTGGCAAATGTCAGAGGTTGGAGCCAAGACAGTAAGAAACTGAAAGTGCCATAGGCAAGTTGATTTTTTTTCGCAGGAACAAATAGAAACCTGATTGGCGAGTGATGAAAGGAGAAAGTGGAAATGTCTTTACTGGTGATTGAGAGACTGGGAGTAGAGAGACCATGTGAGCAGGCAGGATTGCGGGGTTGGCCTCAAGTATGAACAGAAGAGTTTACATGGAAGGAGAGGTTCACTGAGCACGTGGGAGCAGTGAATTCCAAAGGAGAGAGGATTGGCAAAGTTGGTTGTCTGTTATCCTTCGGATCCAGTTCAATTCTGCATTCAGTTGATAGTGGATGTCTCAAGATCTGTTTTAGGTTGTGGATTGCATTGAATTGCTTACAGCAATGTGGGAAAATAAGCACTTGGTCTGGAGACATGTTATTTAAGACAATGTATATATTACTAAAATGTCTTTGAGTTGATCCATGTACAATCAGACCTGATGGCCTCCTGGACGTCCCCATTTTGAAATTACAGTGCCACCAGGTCTCGAAATCGCCTCTGGGTCTTCATTGCTGGCAAGTCTCGTGAGATTGCTGCAGTTCCAAAATGTCTCGAGTAATGTGCAGAGTGAGTGGAGGTAAGAGCAGAGAACCATCCTGTGGGGTCTTTCCAATCTCCTCCTCCCCTCCCTCCCACCTTGTTCTGGCATCAATCCTTCATCCTCAACCCTGGGAGAACACTTTCTATTGATGTTTTGAATTTGTTAATTAAAAGAAGGTGTACATTTTAGAGAGGAGAAAGGTCATTGTTCTGACACACCATTGCTTTAGATCACATGCCTCCAAATAATGGATGGTTGTATTTTTCACTGCTCTATATTTATACCACACAGCAGAGTGCTGCTGCAGTAGAAAAACAGTGATATTTCAGGTATGTGAATATGTGTCGATGGTACTTCTAGAAAATAGGCAATGCAAGTTTCTAAAAGCTAGCGTCCATAACCCCTAAGATAGCTTTGAAATGAGAGCTGCTAAGGCAGCATTCAGTAATGCTACACAAAATGAAACCAGAGAAGTTAATCAGCTGTAAGAGTATGAGATAGAAGGAACATTGGAGCTAAAACTCATCCATTTACTCCTTTGTTTCTATTCCCACTCACCCTCTCATTTTCTTGTCTTGTATTCCTCTTCCTCTTTATGACTGTCTCTCGTCTTTGTCTTAATTTCATTTCCATGTGTGAGTGAGACTGCAACTGTACGTTATGGATACAAGATATCCATTTACAAACCATTGGGAATTCAGGCGAGGCACGTTTTACCCAGTGAATGGTGAGGATATGGAGCTTACCACCACAATCTGCAGTCGAGGCTAATAACATTGATGCATTTAAGTGGAAGCTGGTTAAGAACATTCGAGAGAAATGATATTTTTCTGGTATTAGATGAGTGTGGGAAGAGGCTTTAACTGGAAAGGGACACTGGTTGACAGGCCAAGCAGCCTGTTTCTGAGTAATAACACTTTATAATGCATGCTGTAACCAAGGAAGGCAAGCGAAGAGTGAGACAGCATTGTCGTTCAAGTCGACAGATAGGGGTGTTGTGGGTACTTTAAAGTTTACTTTAAATTTGCTACTTATTGAGAAATCTCACAGATAATCAAGCACTGAAACAATGATTTAAACTTTATTGCATGTAGCAACCAAAATAAAGACATCTCGAGTAAGCAAGTTAAGCCTCGCAATCCAACTTAGCTAATTCCTAATTAATGGTGGAATTTAGCTACAATTCCAACCAGTTTCTGCCTCTGATGTCCAGGGTTTGATACTTCTGCAGTGCTGATATTTGAAATCCTGCTGAAGAAAGGATCTGATGTTGGATTCTTATACAGATTTTCATCCTTCATGTCTATGGTGTGATATTATTGATGATTCTTTAAATTCTTTCATCCAGATTATTGATTGCTTCTCTGAAGCTATCAAGTCTACAGCTTGCCTTCTTATGAGAAGTAGCTTCCCTGTTCCTTGTTAGATTTGACGTTGACTGTTTTAAGACACAACTTTCCTGTGACTAACTTAAATTCTTCTGTGGGGTAATCAGTTGTCCTTGTAGCCAGTTGTCAAGCAGATGTCACAACAGTTTTGTTCGTGTAGGTTTGACTTCTTTTTCTCCCAGACATAGCTAATTGCTTTTAATTCCTGTATTCCTGTTGGGGAGTGATGTCAAAGAGGAATCTTGAGTCCTGTGTTCAGTTGCACAAATTGATCTTTATTTGGAGCTTCTGGTCTCACAGCATGAGAGAGGCCAGAGACTCCTTCGAATCTGGCTTTCACTTGGGGTCCGGTTGACCTCTTGATCACAACTCAGATCAGAGGAGAGGTCAGTGACACTCTAACACTCCCAATAAATTACAAAATTTTTATACACTAAACATGCAACTTTGATGCAACATCCATCCCCTTTTTCTATATGTACAATCCTGTAAACACCCCAACAATGATGGCCACCCCTATGGTCAACCCTGTTCTCCCATGATCTCACGGTGTTTACCATACATCTTTATCACCAATCCTTGAGATCTTGCAAAGTATCTTAATAATTTACTATCCAATCCTTGCAGTTTTTCCAGGAGATAGAAAAAAGTGCTAATTCCTACTAAATGCTATAAAATTCATAATGTCAGTTCTAATATAAAGTTACATGGCTACACCTAATGTTAAAATTCTTCAGCCAATGGGTTATGAGCAACTTGTTTCTGACCTGACCTTGGAATGTCAAACAAACACTGCCCTTCTGTCTTGTAGCTACAATTACGATTTCTTCCATTTACATGCTGTCTGTAAATATGTGACAAATCAGGAGATTGCTTCTAAGATGAAATTTACTGCTACTCTAAATATTTCTACATTATTTTACTTAATAAGACAACATCTATTGAAATCCCATTAATAAGACTGAAACTCAATCAGTTTCCCAGCTCAATTCCCAAGGTTTTACCTTGTCCGAATGTCCGAATTCTCAAGGTTTTACAAAATATCCCTGTCCTTCACCCCATGATCCTTGGATGTAAGAATTCATTTGAATTATCGTTATCTGGGCTCGCTTATTTAGGTTGTGAAGATGCCATTGTTAATTGAATACAAGCTAGCGTCCTGTAGGGGTCATCTACTTACCCATTTGTCATTCAGTCCCCTTTGCCAGCGAAATGAGGACTCCTGCCCACTATCTTTGGCCCCTTGTTTTAAAGGAATTCAAACAAATCTCTTAACGTTAGGTATAGGGTGCATTCCTTAATTTCTCAATATTCAATTACCTAGGGAATCTCTGTTATTTAGGCATTATGATTCTAATTCTTAAGAAACTACCAACTTCAGGCTCTCTGTGGCCAACCAACTCCTATCTTAAAGATATCTGCCGCTGTAAGTTTGTACAGGAGTTCCGTATTTTAATTTGTAAGATTATTTGTTCGGTCTGCTATCCCGGCTTTTATCTTTTTCTGAAAGCTACCACTGCCCTAACTTATGATCTCACTCTAACACTGAACTAAACAAGTTATTTTTGTTACTGCAATTAAAATCTTATGTGCTATATTTTATGCCAACTTAAAAAAAAAATGCACAGGCAGCTCCTTGTGCCAGCTCTGGCCATGGGCTGCGCCAACTAGTTTGTCCTGTCCTTTAATAGCTTATTCCAGACAGTTATTGCTGCAACTTTCCATCTGTAACAGTTTATCTTTGTTGAGTCTTTCAATCCAAAGTCCTGACGTTTATAATATCACAGGGGAAAGCAGCACATTGGCACTATTTGAGTTGAAGGAAATTGGGTGCTGGGCAGATTGTTGACATTGTTGCCCTCTGCTTCATATTTAAACTATATCTTTGCAACAGGAAATATTCTGCCATATATTGTTCTCATGTAGTCCAAAGCTGTGGGTTTTTATGTGTGCTAAGTACATTAACACTCTCTGAAAGCTTTTCAAGAAACAAATTAATTAAGAAAATATTGCAAAATTCAGAGGTTTTCACTATTCACATGATCTACTGTGGGACGGCCCAGTGGGTCAGTTTCTTGCCTTGCACCTAATCAGTGAAATTTCTTACTTAAAACTGATTCTTAATTAAACCCTATTCTGTTTTGTGGATGTTGGAATTATTGGCTGTACTATTTATTCTTCTGAGTCTCTGCCCTCCTGCTCCTGTCATGTATGCAAACATACAGGATAGTAGGAACTGCAGATGCTGGAGAATCTGAGATAACAAGGTGTAGAGCTGGATGAACACAGCAGGCCAAGCAGCATCAGAGGAGCAGGAAGGCTGACATTTCGGGTCTGGACCTTTCTTCAGAAAAACATATTATATATTTCAATCTCGTCGTTTCTTACTCTTTTAAAGTCCAGCAGATCACAATCTCAGTGCATCCGAACTTTGCTCATACAACCTCCCCACTCCAGATATTAGTCCGGTAAACATTCTATGAACTGCATCCAACATATTTACATCTATCCCTAATTAAGATGACCAGTACTATACAGGTTGCAATTTCAGCAGTGCCCTGAGTAACCGTCGAGTAACTTCCCCACTTTTGTATTCGATTCCCTTGCCTCTAATGATAACATTCTATTAGCTTTCGTAATCACTCGCTGTACCTGTGTACAAACCTTCTCCATTGATGCACTAGGCCACCTAGATCCCTCTGCATCCTGCAGCTCTGCAGTCTTTCATCACTCAATAGTATGCTGTTTTTTATTTATTCTTCCTGCTATTAACATTTGCCATTTAATGCTTTCCTATATTCTACCCCATTTGTGACATGCTTGACCACGCACTTAACCTGTGTATTTTTCTTTATCGCCTCTTCATAACGTCTTCACAATTGATTTTCCTATACATCTTTGTGCCGTCGGGACATTTAGCAACCATACCTTCAATCCCTTCCTTCAAGTCATTAGTTAAATTGTAAAAGGTTGAGGCCTCAGCATTGCTCCCTGTGACACATCGCTCGTTGTACCATTTATGCCCCTTAGCTAGCCAACTATCTGTTCATGCTAATATTCTACCCAGTACACCATCAGTTTTTATTCTCAGCAATAACCTTTGACATGGCACCTTATCAAATGTCTTCTGGATATTTTCAGTGTGGTACATTCACCAGTTACCCTTTATGCACTTCCCCAAACAGCTCCAATAAGTAGGTTAAATATGATTTCCATGTGACTGTTCCTAATTATATTATATTTTTCTCAGTGCTATTCTATAGCGTCATTAATAGTAGCTTTACCATTTTCCTATGACAGATGCTAAAATAGCTGGCCAGTAGTTCCCTGCTGTTTGTGTCCCTCCTTTCTTGAAGCTTCCCTATACCTAGGGAATTTTGAAAAATTAGAAGCATTGCACTATCTGCCTAGCTACTTCTTTTAAGAACCTATGAAAAGTCCCTTCTTATCTGGGGACTTGTCAGCCTTCAGCTCCAACAATTTGCTCAGTACAATTTTCCTGCTGATTGAAATTTTCTTGAGTTCCTGTGGCCGTAAAGTTTTGGCAAAGGCCTGTAGGTCGCCTTATGATGGGGTGAGGTTGCTGACTTGCTCGCTGAATGAGAACCAGCCAGCTCAGCGAGCAAGTCCACAACCTCCCTCTGTCCCTCTTCTAATTCCTGATTTGACCAGTGAGACCACAGCCATAACCTGGCATTTATCCTTTAGTCTGTACAGATTGGAGATTTTCACACTGTGGAAATAAATCGATTCATACTTTTCTTTCTTTTAACTTGCCAGTTTTTGGCTCCCATTCACGTGGCATCAGGAGGAAAAAAAAGATGTAGAGCAGAAAAGCAACTTTTTTTTCTTCCTAATTCTTTGTTAATTTAACTCGCGCATCTAGAGGGTGCATTGTCTAGTTCAGCAATGCACAGTGACATCACAACTAATTAAAGCGGTCAGAATATTGATTATGTCTGATTTTCCTTTGGCAGGTGCGATGCCCTATATAGCAGTACAGTGTAAGAAATATCTCTTGGCTCCATAAATTTGATACACATTTTGTATTTATTTTCCCTCAAAACTATTTTCAAAATGACTGGAAGTATTCAACATCACATTCAATGTTTCTTGATAGAATTCGTATTCTGTTGGGTTGATAACGCACAAGGGAAATGGTGGCACAGCACACAGTTACAATCATTGCGTAGATTCCAGAGCATAGCAGAGGATTAAATTTCTGAAGATAAGGCAGCAATTCAATTTTTGGAGTTTAGATGACATGCCTTTTAAACCCCACAAGGTATTCATTTGTTGTACAAAGATGATCCCCTTCTCCCAGTAGACAACTAGTTATTTTAATCATTTTAAACATACTCTGATACACCTCAGGGACAGGTGAAACATGAGCCCACACCTTCTGGGAGCAGGGAAGAGAGGATCTTGTTAATTGCGTACCCAATGTCTTTGATTATATGTAAGTGGAGGACGTTAATTGGTCTTTCACTTGAACATATAAAGAAAACACACCAGGGAAGGGTGTGCTTGAGTCAGGGGCTTTTTGCGTGTGAGGTTTCCCTCTGTAGATAAATGCAGGGCTGAATAAAGTCTCCAACATTATCCTTCACCACCTGGTTTTCCAGAATCGAAGAAACTCAGGGCTCTGTGATTCCACGTGGATGACAGAATCCTCATTATCTTCAAACCTGGATCGGATGTTTTTCATTAAGTGGAAACAGTAACAGGATATAATTGATAGCAGGAGCCATTTCTCAACTGCGTATTTTAAAACCAACACCCTTTTCACCAAAGTTTGTCAGAACAGTTTCAATAACTGACATTGCATATGAAGGTAAAACAGCTGGGTCATAATTTTTAGTACAGCAAAGCGTAGAAATTTACATTTCAGGTGATGTAAGTTTCTGGAAGAGGGAGTTCCAGATAAATGGTAGGTACAATCCTATTTGTTAAGTTTACCTCAGCACTCCTTTTTAAAGTGGATGCTTTAAGTGGGATGCAGGGACATGTCACATTTTTCTCTTTGAGTTCTTTTCCATTTAAATATGGGCGTATCTCTTCCCTCTGCATGTGAAGAAGCCAGTATTTTAATTAGAATGTTCAGTTCTCATTGCTGTTTAGAAACCAAAGTGCGTCCAATCTACGATAACAAGGTGTGAAGCTGGATGAACACAGCAGGCCAAGCAGCATCGTAGGAGCAGGAAAGCTTGACGTTTCGGGCCTAGACCCTTCATCAGAAATGGGGGAGGGGAAGAGGGTTCTGAAATAAATAGGGAGAGAGGGGGAGGCAGATAGAGGAGCAGATGCGGCAGAGGCGAAGGAATTGGGAATAGGGGATGGCATTTTTACAGGAAGGTGGGTGGGAGGAGGTGTTTTTAGGAGTCGCAGGGAGAAGCGCTTCTGGAGGTTCTCAATGTTCTGAATGTTCTTTCAATTCCTCCCACTTCCTACAGACAAAGGGGGTGGCCATGGGTACCCGCATGGGCCCAAGCTATGCCTGCCTCTTTGTAGGTTACGTGGAACAATCCCTCTTCCGTACCTACAATGGCCCTAAACCCCACCTCTTCCTCCGTTACATTGATGACTGTATCGGCGCCGCCTCATGTTCCCACGAGGAGCTCGAACAGTTCATCCACTTCACCAACACCTTCCACCCCAACCTGAAGTTCACCTGGACCATCTCCAACACTTCTCTCTCCTTCCTGGACCCCTCTGTCTCCATCTTGGGTAACCACCTAGAAACCGACGTCCAATTCGAGCCCATTGACTCCCACAGCTACCTGGAATACACCAGGCCTCCGCCGCATCTGCTCCCAGGATGAGGCATTCCACTCCCGCACATCTCAGATGTCCTCATTCTTCAAGTACCGCAATTTCCCCCCCGCAGTGGTCGAGAACGCCCTCGACCGTGTCTCCCGCACTTCCCGCAACTCATCCCTCACACCCCGTCCCCGCAATAATAACCAAAAAAGAATCCCCCTCGTCCTCACGTACCACCCCACCAACCTCCGGATCCAACGCATCATCCTCCGACACTTCCGCCATCTGCAATCCGACCCCACCACCAAAGACATTTTTCCCTCCCCACCCTTATCTGCTTTCTGGAAGGACCACTCCGTCCGCGACTCCCTTGTCCGCTCCACACTCCCCTCCAGCCCCACCACACCCGGCACTTTTCCCTGCAACCGCAGGAAGTGCTACACCTGTCCCCACACCTCCTCCCTCACCCCAATCCCAGGCTCCAAGAAGACTTTCCACATCAAGCAGATGTTCACATGCACATCTGCCAATGTGGTATACTGCATCCGCTGTACCCGTTGTGGCCTCCTCTACATTGGGGAAACCAAGCGGAGGCTTGGGGACCGCTTTGCAGAACACCTGCGCTCAGTTCGCAACAAACAACTGCACCTCCCAGTCACGAATCATTTCAACGCCCCCTCCCATTCCTCAGATGACATGTCCATCCTGGGCCTCCTGCAATGCCACAATGATGCCACCCGAAGGCTGCAGGAACAGCAAATCATATTCAGCCTGGGAACCCTGCAGCCCAATGGTATCAATGTGGATTTCACAAGCTTCAAAATCTCCCCTCCCCCAACGGCATCCCATAACCAGCCTAGCTCATCCCCGCCTCCTTAACCTGTCCTTCCTCTCACCTATCCCCTCCTCCCACCTCGAGCCCCACCCCCATCTCCTATCTACTAACCTCATCCTGCCCCCTTGACCTGTCTGTCCTCCTTGGACTGACCTATCTCCTCCCTACCCCCCACCTACACTCATCTTTACTGGCTCCATCCCCACCTCTTCGACCTGTCTGCCTCCTCTCCATCTGTCCTCTCCTCTATCCATCTTCTATCCGCCTCCCCCTGTCTCCCTATTTATTTCAGAACCCTCTTCCCCTTCCCCATTTCTGATGAAGGGTCTAGGCCCGCAACGTCAAGCTTTCCTGCTCCTATGATGCTGCTTGGCCTGCTGTGTTCATCCAGCCCCATGCTTGTTATCGTGGATTCTCCAGCATCTGCAGTACCTTTTATCTCTGATGCATCCAATCTCCGACAGACTGATGATTACCAGCTAATTAGTTGCTCATGTTGAGTGGTCACCTCGTGAAGTTTCAGGTATATTTCAAAAGTTTGGTTTGGAAATGTATGTTCCATCATTTATTTACGTACTTCAGTTTGCAACCTGCAGGTGTTTTTAAGTGAAGTACCTATATATTCCCTGTTTGAACTGGAGTAGCATTACTTTGAAGGGAATCTATATACCACAAGCTTGAGAAGTGTGAGCAGCAATGTTAATGAAACCTTAATTATGATACATTTTCAAGTAAAGCATTGGCTTGAAGCTGACACTAATGATAAATTGGCATTGGTACGATGTGCAGCAACTTGTCTCGAATAATGGAAAAGTTCGTGTTTTTTCTGTTAAGGTCCTTTGTGTATAAAGCTGTTGGCTAAATTAGAACATGGAATCTTACTGATAGATTGTGTGAAGTTGAGTAATTGCGTGCAAGTTTTTATTTAGGACAGGACAACAGAGAAAAGCTACGTATAACCTTGTATTAAATAACTTTCAGTGCTGGGATAACAATGTTAAACTTTTGAAGGATCAACTGGATTCTGCCTTGGTTAACACTAGCTGAACACAATGTATAACTGGCGAAGGTACAAAAGGACAAAGAACAAAAAAGAATTACAGCTCAAGAACAGGCCCTTGGGCCCTCAAAGCCTGTGCTGTTCATCATGCCCTAACTAAACTGAAAAAACAAACCTTCTGCCCTTATTCGGTTCTTATCCCTCTATTCCCTCCCTATTCACGTAACCATCCAGTTGCCTCTTAAATGTCGCCAACCTGCTTCCACCACCTCCTCTGGCAGTGCATTCTCGGCCCCTACCACTCTCTACGTGAAAAACATCCCTTGCACATCTCCCTTAAACTTGCCCCCTCTCCTCATGAATCTGTGCCCCCTTGTAATTGAAACTTCATTCCTGGGAAAAAGCCTCTGGCTGTCCACTCTATCTATGCCTCTCAATTTTGTAGACCTCTGTAAAGCCTCCTCTCAGCCACCATCTTTCCGGTGAAAACAATCCTAGTCTTTTTAACCTTTCCTCATATATAATGCCCTCAAGGCAGCCAACATCCTGTTGAACTTTCTCTGCAGTCTCTCCGAAGCTTCCATGTCATTCTGATAATGTGGCGACCAAAACTGCACATAATACTCCAAATGCAGCCTAACAAGGATTTTATGTAGCTGCAACATGGTTTGCCGACTCTTGTACTTGCCCTGACCAATTAAAGCAAGCATATCATTTGCCTTCTTAATCACCTTGGCCACCTGTGTTGCCACTTCTAGCGAACTGCGGACCTGCCCGCCCAGATCCGTCTGAATGTTAATATTCCTAAGGGTTCTGCCATTTACAGTATAATTCACACCTGTATTTAATCCTCCAAAATGTATCATCTTGCATTTGTCTGGATTAAACTCCTTCTGCCATTTCTGTGCCCAAGTCGCCAATCTATATCCTGTTGTATCCTTTCGCAATCGTCGGCACTATCGGCAACTCCACCAATCTTCATGTCATCAGCAGACTTACTAATCAGACCACCCACATTTTCCTCCAGATCATTTATATATATTACAAACAGTAAAGGACCTAAGATTAATCCCTGTGGAACACCACTAGTTACCGGTCTCCATTCTGAAAAACACCTTCCACTGCTACCGTCTAGCTTCTATGACCAACCTGTGTCCTGAAGCCAGAAACAACCACGATTTCTGGTGTCGTTTTGTACGTTTTTGCTAGTTTTTCTCTAATTTTTTTTTCTCTATCCATGTAGCCAGCCCACCCCAAATCCAATGTGATTTTAGTTTTTGTACCAATCTGCCATGTGGCACTTTATTGAATGCCTTACTAAAGTCCACATAAACTACATCCACACCCCTTCCCTCATTAATTATCATTGTCATCTCATCATAAAATTTAATCAGGTTGGTGAGACATGACCTTCCCTGTACAAAGCTATGCTGCCTGTCACTAACTAGTTCATTTTATTCCAAATGTGCATATATCTTGTCCCTCAGTATCTTCTCCAAGAGCTTCCCCACCACAGACGTCAGGCTTACTGGCCTATGATTTCCTGGATTATCCCTGCTTCCTTCCTTAAACAAGGGAACAACATTGGCTAATCTCTGGTCCTGTTGAACCTCGCTTGTGGTCAGAGAGGATGTGAAGATATCTGCTAATGCCCCATCTATTTCTTCCCTTGCCTCTCACAGTAACCTGGGATAGATCCCATCTGGCCCTGGGAACTTGTCTACTTTAATGTGATTTAGGATACCCAAAGCATCCTCCTTCAATATATTGACATTCTCTAGAATAGTCACACACTCATCCCTGACCTCAGCATCAGTCATGACCTCCTCCTTGGTGAATACCAATACAAAGTACTTATTAAGGATCTCTCCCACGTCCTGTGGTTCCGCGCATAACTTCCCTCCTTTGTTCTTGAGTGGACCTACTCTTTCCCTTGCTGCCCTTTTTATTCTAATATATGCGTAAAAACCCTTGGGGTTCTCCTTGACCCTGTTTGTTAAAGACATTTCATGGCTCCTTTTAGCCTTCCTAATTCTGCGTTTAAGTTCCTTCCTAATTTCTTTATACTCCTCAAGGGCTTTGTCAGTTTGTAGCTGCCGAGACCTTCCTTTTTCCTTTTGACTAAGCTTACAATTTCCCATAACATCCATGGTTCCTGAATCCTGCCATTCCTATCCTTCAGTTTTGAATCAATCCCTGTGGAACACCACTAGTTACCGGTCTCCATTCTGAAAAACACCTTCCACTGCTACCGTCTAGCTTCTATGACCAACCTGTGTCCTGAAGCCAGAAACAACCACGATATCTGGTGCCGTTTTGTACGTTTTTGCCACTTGAATCAACTAGTCTTTAAAAGGCTCCCAAATACCAGATGTAGATTTGCTCTCAAATAACTGCTCCCAATCCACTTTCCCCAGTTCCTGTCTAATTTGGATGTAAAGGCCCTTGACCAATTAAGCACCCTCACCTGAGGGCCACTCTTGTCCGTGATTACTCAAAATCTAATGGAGTCATGGTCCCTAAGCCCAAAATGCTCCCCTACTGAAATATCGATCACCTGGCCTGGCTCATTCCTTAGTACCAAGTCTAGTATGGCCTCCTCTCTGGTTGGATTGCCAACATAACTGTTTCAAAAAGCCCTCCTGGACACATCTAACAAATTGCTCTCCGTCTGAGCCCCAGACAATAAGAGGAAAGTTGAAGTCACCCATCACAACTATCCTGCTTTTTTCTACCTGGCTAGAATTAACAAAGCATTGCTTCTGGCCAGTCCTAAAAAACACACACAATTTCTCAATTGTCAATTTATAAAGTTTTTTTTTCAATTCTACCTTCAAGTTTTCCATTGCATTGCCAGGCAGTCCATTCTGCATACCACTACTTTAATGATTTTGAAATGATCTCTTAACTTTTTGCTTCTCCAGAATGAACAATCTCGGGCTTTTCACCCCCTCCTCGTAGCCGTGCCTCACTTTGCTTATTTTCTCACTAAACCCTTGCCATAGGATAATGTTTTTGACATATTGTTCCAGGTTCAGCTGTCCACTTTATAGAATTTGTGCATTCTCTCCTTGGTTTGTTTCCCCTGAATCCTGCACTGTTTTGTGCTTTAGGTTTTAGTGTGTTATCTACTGTTACCTAGAGAGTACTCTCTGTGTTGCCTTGCATCCTGCTATTATGTTTTGCACTCTCTTCATTTCCCTTCTCTGGTCCCATTACCTTGCTTTTGCACAAGTTATCCAATTAATCCCATTGCCATGGAAAGCTTTCCTTTTTAAGTGCGAATTCAAATCCATTTTGAAAGCTACAATTGAGTCTGCCTCCACCACCCTTTCAGCCAGTGCATCCATGGCTACCACTTCTCACTGCATTAGGAAAATTGCTTCATCTCCCATCTGCTGCTGCCGCCAATTATTTTCAGTCTGGTTACCCAGTAGACACAGTTTCTGCTCACTTAATTTTGAAGCATTCCAATAGGTTTGAATAATTATATTCAATCAACCCTTAATCTCTGCTCTGAGGAAATGATCTCAGCTTCTCTTTGAGTTCTGAGGAAGGGTCACTCTGTTAACTCTGCTTTCTCTCCACAGCTGCTGCCAGACCTGCTGAGCTTTTCCAGCAACTTCTGTTTTGTTCCCAGCTTCTGCCTGTCTAAGTATCTGAAATTCCTTGCCCTTCGTGTAATCCTGGGAAATCTCTGCATCCTGCCCAAGGCCTTGAAATTCTTACCAAAATGCGATGCCCAGGAGTGAATACAGCGCTCTGCTTGAGGTGGAACCAGGGATCCAGTTTACTCTCTGCCTCTGTTGGGAAGCTAAGGGTCCAGTAAGTTTCTTTTTTCAACCAGGTTTATCAAATTGTTGGGCCACCTGCAAAGACAGTTATAGATCCATTCCGAGTTGTTCCTTTTCTGGAATCCATTAGTAGGTTGTGTGTCAAAACATTAGCTGAACTCTAAACACACAACAATATTTATAAAAGCAAAATACTGCTGATGCTGGAAATTTGAAATAAACAAAGACAACATTGGAGAAACTCTATAGGCCTGGCAGTATTTGTGGATAGAGGGACCAAGTTAACATTTCCAGTCCTGTATATCTCTTCTTCTGTAGAGACATATCAGACTCAAAAAGCTAACTCTGTTTCTTTTTCCACAGATACTGGGAGACCTGCTGAGATTCTTTGTTTGTTTCGCAATATTCATTACCAGTAAGACCCATCTCCCCCAAAAAGATCCTAAGAAATTTGTTAGTCAGCATTTAACATCAATTAGTACATACTTTGACACAATGCAGTATCGTGTCAGAGTGTTCCATCGTCCACTCTTTCAAGAATGCCTCCTAACATTTCATCTGCAACAGATCTTAGGCTAAACAGCCTGTGGTTTCCATGGTATTTCCTGTCTCCCTTTGCTGGAAGTTCTAATGTTGTTCTGAGGCTACTTGCAAGTATGTCCGAGGAGTTTTAAGTACATTTGTGTGAAATCCATTTGCAGCTGGTCCATGCCTCACCTAAGGAAAGGTTGGCCTTCAGCTTCCGATATTCAAGTTAAAACAAACCACATTTGTCTAATCTCTCCTCCTAGCTAACACTCTCGAAGCCAGGCAACATCCTGGTGAACCATTTCTGTTCCCTCTCCAAAGCTTCCACATCCATTTGGTAGTGTGGCAACCAGAACTGTACACAATATTCCAAATGTGGCCTAACTAAAGTTCAATACAGCTGCAACGTGACTTACCAATTTTTATATCCTTTGCCCTGACTGATGAAAGCAAGTTTGACCACCTTAACCACTCATATTGCTACTTCCAGGGAGTTGTGGACCTACAGATCAAACTGTATGTTGATGCTGCTAAGGATTCTGCCATTAATTGTGTCCTTCCTGCATTAGACCTTCCAAATTACATCACCTCATGTTTGTCCGGATTAAATTTCATCTGCCATTTCTCTGCCCGAGTCTCTAGTTTATCCATATGCTGTGTGTCCTCTGGCAATCCTCCTCATTATCTGCAGCTACCCCAGTCTTTGTGTTGTCTGCAGACGTACTGATCAGGTCCCCTACACTCCCCTACAAATCTTTATTTTATTAGAAACAAGAAGGATTGCAGCTTTGATCCCTGTGGAACACCACTAATCTCAGATCTCCAGTCAGAAAAACATCTTTCCACCACCGTACTGTGCTTTCTATGACCAAACCAGTTCTGTATCCGTCTTACCAGCTCACCGCTGATCCCATGTGACTTCATCTTCTGTATCAGCCTGCCATGAGGGACCTTGTCAAAAGCCTTGCTTAATTCCATGTAAATAACACCCACTGCCCTACCCTCACTTCCTCAAAAAACTCAATCAACTTGTGAGACGTGACCTCTCCCTTACAAAACCTATCACTAATAAATGCATATTTTTCCAAATGTGAGTAAATCCTGTCCCAAAGAATTTTCTTCAATAACTTCCCTACCGCTGATATAAGGCTCACCACCCTGTAATTTCCCAGATTATCCCGGTTAGCCTTCTTAAAGGAACAACATTGGCTACTCTCCAGTCTTTTGGGACCTTGCCTGTGACTAAAGAGAGTACAAAGATTTCTTGCGCGGTCCCAGCGTTTATCTCCCTCGCTTCCCTCTGGGATAGGTCCCATCAGGTCATGGGAACATGCCTACCTTAATGCTTTTCAAAACACCGAATGCCACCTCTTTTTTTTGTTTTTTTTGCATTGACATGCCCTAGAATATCAGCATACCCCTCCCAAGACTCACCATCCCCCATGTCCTTCTCCTTCATGAATACCAATACAAAGTATTTTTTAAGGATCTCACCCACCTTCTCTGGCTCAGTGTATAAATTCCCTCTGTTGTCCTTGAGTGGACCTCCTCTTTCCCTAGCTACCCACTTGCACCTTCTATATGTGTAAAACGCCTTGGGAATTTCCTTAATCCTGTTTGTCAAGGACATTTCATGGCCCTTTTTAGACCGACTGCCTCCTTGTTTAAGTTCTGTCCTGCCATCTTCATATTCTTAGAGGGTTCTGTCTGTCTTCAGTTTCCTAAACCCTACGCATGCCTTCTTTTTCTTTTACACTAAGCTCACAATTTCTCTTTTCATCTAAGGTTCCCAAATCTTACTACCCCTTCAATTTCCCAGGACAATGCTGGTCCTGAACTCTCAGCAACTGGACTTTAAAAGATTCCTACATGACAGATGTGGATTTATCCTCAAACAGCCACCCCCTAATCTACATTCCTCAGTTCCTGAGATAGTTAGCCTTCCCCCAGTTTGGTAGTTTCACTCAAGGGCCACTCTTATCCTTATCAATCTGTAGCTTAAAACTTACAGGATTATGGTTACTGTTCCCGAAATGCACCCCACTGAAACTTTGATCACCTGACCAGGCTCATTTCCCCCATACCAGGTCTGGTATGGCCCCTTCCCTCATTGGACTACTTGCATATTGCTTCAAGAAACCTTCCTGGATGCACCTAACAAATTCTTCCCTGTTCAATCCCTTGGCACTAAGGGACTCCTAGTCAATATATGGGAAGGTGAAATCGCCCTCCACAACAACCCTGTTGTTTCTATATATTTACAGAATCTGACCACATATTAGTCCCTGTATCTTCTGCTGGCTGTTGGGATGCCTGTAGTACAATCCCATTAAAATGATTGCATCCTTCGTGTTCCTGAACTCTACCCAAATAACCTCGCTGGATGAGCCCTATGTCCTCTCTCAGTACAACTGTGATTATCTCCTTTATCTTTATTTAGCGCAACTTCCCCACCTTCTTCACATCCCTCTTTATCTCACCTGAAACATCTAAATCCCACAACGTTAAGCTGTCAGTCTTGCCCTTCTCTCAACCAAGTCTCTGTAATAGCTACAACATCATAGTTACATGTACTAACCAAATCTCTGAGCTCATCTGTCTTACCTCTCGTACTGCCCATGTTAAAACAAATACATTCTCAGAACCAGCCGTGCTGTGTTCGGTAACCTCTTCCTGCCTGTTCTTCCTCTCAGCCTTACTGGTCTTAGTTTCAAACTCCTCTTCAGTCATTTCACTTGCTGACCTACTGCCCTGGTTCCTACCCTCTGTCACACTAGTTTAATGATTACTGATGGGATTACATTGAGAGGAACCTTGTCTGGACCTTAATCATAGGCATGGACTATTTTTTTGGGCTAAATGGCCTCTTCTAGTGCTGTACATTAGATGTGAATGTTGGTCCCTATTTTGCGTTTCCTGCATTAATCCTTCCAGCGCATTCCTGATTACACAAAGTTCACAACAAAGTTTGCTTGAAAAATGTTGCAGGTTGATTGATTTGAAAATTTTTTTACTTGAGTATTGTTAGCCAATTTAAAATGAAAGTGCTGACACCAGTGTTCAAATAAAGCAAATAACAATTGAGGTGCGGTGAACAAGAGAAGTGTCAACGCATTCAGTTAAAATTCACAGCTTGTCTTTTGAGTTTGTGCAATAGTTTGGTTGTTTGAAATTGCGTTAGTAGTTCTAGGTTGCATAAATAGTTTTTGCAACACTCCAGTTGTGCTTACTGAACTATACGTTACTGGGTAAAGAAACACGTACATCAGTGCATGTCATAAGTGCGATGACTCCATGAGAAATGTTCTCCTCTGAATCAAGGATGTAAGCTCCATTCCTGCTCAAGAGACTTGAGCGCAAGATCTGCGTTGGCATGCCAGACGAGGTGCTGCACTGCCACTGGTGCCACCTTTCAGATAAGACATTAAATTAAAGCATCTTTTGCAGTCTTATGGACGTGAACAATTCCATAATGCCCTTCAGGAAAAACAGGTTAGTTCTCCCTGGTGTCTTGTTTCACCCTTGGCCACATCGCTGAAACCGATTACCTGGTTATTATTACCTTGCTTGTGTAATTTGCCTGTCACAGAAACAAGCCTTCGTCATTTATCTGTTCTAGCCTTTTCCGCTTGAGCCTGTCTTGTTTCCTACATATCAAGAGTATGACATTGTCTGTAAAGTGATCTGGGATGTCCTATTGTTGTACATGAAAGGTGCTATATAAATGCCAGTCATTTTTTTTCATCAGCTTGTAATTGTTTGGAATTTTTGTGATTTGACCAGCTGGATTTGTGTTTATGAGAGGAAATATATCCTTTTTAATATGTTTAAAATACCTCAGTCTAGCCCACAAACTTTACTTGATTCATCCATGAACAGGCACACTGTGTAGCCATTAGCTCTCTGCAAGATAAGGATGCAGAAATGCATCTCAAATGCATTGATATGCTGTTGAAACAGTGAACTAATGTCATCATAGATTCAAAGGGCACATGAATTGAACTAAAAACATTGTCTGAATTTCAATTTACATATATTGTTAGATCTGGCAGACACAGAAACCTTCTATGTCCGTGGCATACCCCTATGCACTGTACTCTATCCATTAAGAGACTAATGGAATATATTTTAACCAGAAGTTGTATTAATAACCTGCAGATAGTAGAACAGAAGTTCACTTGATTACGTAGAGGATTGCTCTATGAGGAGAGAGTGAGTAAACTGGGACTATATTATCTGGAATCCAGAAGGATCAAAGATTATCTCATTGAAACACAAAATTCTTAAGGGGATTGATAGAGTAGATGCTGATGTAATGACTTATTAGGGATAGTGCGTTGCAAACCAGACCCTGCTGTCCCAGAGTTGTGGCAAACATGAACATTTGATTAAATCACCAAATTTCCCCATTCTAACTGACAGGTTAATTCAGGTTAAAAAAATACAAGTAGCAAGTTTTTTTCCCATTAACAAGAAAATAACTATTTATTGTAATCAGACTACTGACAGAAAGAATACCAGATTAACTGCTAATTTATAAACTATAAAAAATAAGCAAGAACAGTCAAAGGGCAGGATTTTCTGAGTTCTATAACTTAAAGTTTACCTTTTAAAACTCACACACACAGGCAAAAACAAACATGAGTGGGGGTTGGGGGCAACAAATAGAGGGCTACAGTTATGCGTCACAAAACTGGATGGTTTGGTTCCACGGTCTTTTTCTTTTTCTGTTGCTATGTTAGATCTTGTATATGGGGCCATGAATTCTATTGAGGGCTCCCATGTGAAGCTTCAACAGTTATATAAGCCCCCGCATTTCTGTTACCTTTGGTTTCAATTCAACAAGCTGATTTTTGTGACCACGTGCCTATCTCAAACCATATTCTGCAAACAAAATATTCCAATTCATTGTAAAGATATAGCACTCAAAATGCTTTCTTGGGGGACCGCCAGTTTTTCTTCAGTAATTTAAAGCTCCTTTTCCCAATCTTAATTAACCAGAATTTAAAACAACCCTAAAATCTACTTTCGCAAGGAATTACAAAGTACTATAGAACAGAGAGTCCACAACTGGTTTGTGCCAGTTAGTATGCCAGTGCTACACCAAACTCCACACCAGCTGCTCTACGCTCTGCTTTGACTAAGTCTGCCATTCCAGTCGTTTCTCTGATCCCTACCTAGCTTCCACTTAAATGCATCTAATCTACGTGCCTCAGACACTAGCAAGTGAAACCACATTCCATGCTTGAGGGTGAAGATGTTTTTCCAATATTCTTCATTTGTTGGATTGGTTAGTGCACGCCTTAAATTTATAACGGCTAGTTCTGCTTTCCCTGTTTAAAAAGCAAACGTCTTCTTTATGTCCATCATTCAAATCCCTGAATAATTTTAATGAATGTTATCTGGGTTGCCCCTCTGCCCTCCCTTCACTTGAGAAAGTTTGAGTCCAAGTCTATTCAATTTGTGGTGATAGTTACAGTCTCTTCTTTCTTGTGTCATCCTTGCAACACTTCTGTTTGCGTCTTCACCAGGTTTACTAAACATGAAGCGTATTCATAGGACTGTGTTTTAGTTCTTTCTGTGCCTTTCTTGAAGTTTTTCCTTGAATAATACAGCCTCTTCCTAAAAGCGTCGACTGAAAGTTGGTGTTTCTTGCCTAGAGTTGTAACGTTAGTTGAAGCAAGATTATGCATCGGAGTATGTGCAATGCACTTAAATTTCGGAGGTGATTAATGGGCTTGAATCTTCAAATTAATGTTTCTGATCAGCTTATTTTCACAGAATTGTAGAATTAGTTACAGCACAGAGGGATGGTACTCGGCCCATCATGTGCTGACCCTCTGAAGGAACAGTTCATTTAGTGCCACTTCCCAGCCTTCCCCAGGCAGCCCTGTGCATTCTTCCTCTTTAGATAATAATCCAGTGCAGTTAGTTGAACCCGACTCCACGTTCCTGTCAGGCAGCACGTTCTAAATCTTAACTACTTGCTGCGTGAGAAAGTCTTTCCTCATGTTTCCATTGTTTTTTTTGCCAACTACCTTAAATCTATGCCGACGTATTCTCGATCCTTCAACAGATGGAGGCAGTTTCTCCCTGTCTACTCCTGTCCAGACTCCTTGTGAGTTTGATCACCTCTATCAAAACTCTTCTGAACTTTCTCTTCTCCAGAGGATGGTCTCAGCATCTCCAGTTTTTCTGCATAACTAAACCTCCTCATCCCAGAATTTTAAGAGAAGGGAGAGCCAAGCTATAAAACAAAGGGAGTATGTAGCCTTTCCTTCAAAAATAAGCATCATCCGTGTGTGTGTGAGAGGAAAGCCCTTGATGCTCAGTTAACGTCTGTGGCAGCTTTTGTAATGTATAGACTTCAGAAAATGCAACAAAATGAGAAAGTCTTACCTTGTCCTCATTTAACGACCCTGCTCAGTCATAAGAAGATTGAAGCAAACTGTGTCTCTAATTGCCACTTAATTACCAGCTATTATATTGACCCTTATAAAATGTTAGTGTGCCAGTTTGTGACACTTGTCAAACAGAATTTGAACCGCAGAAAGAAAGGTTGAGAGAAAGCCTCTCCAGTTACCACATGCTCATCGTCTTTTACATTGATGATAAAATGTTAACCTTCTAATTAGGTGATACGGAAGCAAAATACAAGAAGATGCTGCAAACCTGAAGTAAAGACTGCAGATGCTGAAAATTCACAATTGGTCAGGCATTGTTCGTATAGAGAGGAACAAAGTTAATGTTTCAGCTCTTTATCTGATCGTCAGTTCCAATTACTAGGATTTTCCTGATGCTTATGAGACAAGAAAAATAAGAAACCAACTCAGGATTTCTTCACTCTTAAATTGACTCTTCCTCAAATCAAACATGAGTGAATTGAATTTAAAAATGTATTACCTATCAGCTATGGGTTGGTGCTCCTGATTAGAATGTTTACATTTTCTTAGCTTGTGTTTCTGGCTCAGGCTGGGGCTGTGTCTAACAGACTGACTAACATAGTCGAGTGATTCTGTGTCCGGGAGCAGCAGCTTGTTAAATATTTGCAGATGTTCCTCAGGCAGTCAGGGCCGAAGGAAGCAGTTACGTGGCGCTTTGCATCATTTCAGGTCACAGCATGCATTTTACAGCCATTTAAATACTGTTGATGTTAGCCTGTGATCTAATGCAGGAAATGCTGAGTCAGTATTGAGTCATTTTACAGACGCTTTCAGACTTTGTCTTCCTTTGCATCCTCGGTAACAGAGATCGGAATACTGTCAGTAATCCAACCTGTGAACGTCACCTTATCTATGCCTAATCCTAGATTCTCCATCTAGTGACATCGGAACACAGAGCACCAGCAGACCCTGGAGTAGGATCAACCCCAGGAGTTTTGTGCGTTCAAAGTCCCATGACTTGGCTCTCATCCTAATCTTCACTCACTGTTTGGTGTAGAAAAGCACCAGAAATGCTGGAAACCTGAAATAAAAACAGGAGATGCTCAAAATACTCGTTAGACTAGGCGACATCTGCAGAGAGAAATACTAGCTAATATTTCAGGTCAAAGACCTTTCAATGTACATGCAATGCTATGTGTATTCTCAGCTTCTAAAGTGAACAGGATCTTTTAAAAATGGAAATATTGCATTAGCGATAACCGTTTATAATTTTTTGTTAATTTTAGAGATAAAAGGGTGTTTGGTTTTGGTCCTGTGAAGGTGACTTCTTTGTCTTAAGAGGTCAGGATGGCAGTTTTAAGCAGTGAGTTCCAACATAATTTCTAAGAAAGTGTGTGACTTAAGCTAACTGACTAGTTGAAATAAAAACAGGAATTGCTGGAAAAACTTAGCATATCTGGTGGCATCTCTGGAGAGAAAGCGGAGTTGATGTTTGTTAAAGGAGAAGGTTGGTATTTATGCAGAAGACTTGTGGGGGTTGTGAAGGGGGTCAGTGGGCAGTAAACGAGAGGTGGAGATAGAGCCCAAACAGAGAGAAAAGCAGTTGGACAGACAAATAAGTGGTTAACTGTCAGTCTGGGAGAATCAGTAGCTGGGAATGGGCACTATTAACTGACAATGGGTTATGTATGTTAGCAGCCCATGTGATGACCAGGCCTGGTGTAATATACCAGAGAAAGGGTTGTAGGTGGGGTTTGGAGTAGGACTGAACCAAGGAATGTTCCACATACCCCCACAGAGATGCATGCATAACTGGGGCCTAATGCAGGGCCCCATAGTCACCTCTTTAACCTGAAGAAAGTGAGAGGAGTTTAAAAAAAAATTTGTTCAGAGTGAAGATTAACTCGGCCAGGCAGAGGAGGGTGGTGATGGATAGGGGCGGCTAAGAAAGAACTGTAATTGTAATTAATTCATTACTTGTAATTAACATCAGGTATAAGAGTTTCATGTTTTTTTGTTTGCTTGTGCCAGAGAATGCTAGTGTCTTTGCATATATTTAGACCCAGTGGCAAACAGATTGCCAGCTATAAATTTGTTTAAGGTACAATTACAGTTCAAAGGTTTTATTGAGTGTGTAAAAATCTAGAAATGCATAAACTGAGTCCTCGGTCTTTTTTAAAACAATGTTCATATCCTATGAACTGTTTGATTTCTGTAGTACCTGGCATAATGTAACTTAGTAACAATATAAAAATACATTGTTGACTTAATCAAGGTTACACCAATTTTAAAAGGGAAAATGTAGTAGTAGAATTGATTTTGAGGTTTAGCAAAAAGTGCAATACCCTTATTTTTGACTGCCAAGAGATATTTCAAACAGCCACAATGTTGGTAAAACTACTGCCTCGTGGTACCTGCCTCCTGATTATCTCTGTTTTTGATGTCCTGAATTAGTTCCTGGTTCAGCCACGCCTCTATCCTAAAATCCTTATTCTGCTTTTAAAATCCCTTCCTCTGGTCTTTAAAAAATTCCTGATTTACTGTTGGTGCATTCAGGTGCCTAGGCCCTAAGCTCGGACTTGCCTCCCCAAACTCTCCGGCCATTTTTGGAAATTCTTTATAGCTAACTTCTTTGTCTCCTGCCCTAGTATCTTATTATTTTTCATTTGCTCACAGGATGTGCATATCACTGGCTAAGCCAGCATTTATGGAACATCTGTGATTGCCTTTGAGAATGTGGTGGTGAACTGCCTCTTGAGCCATTGTAACTACTGAGAGAGATATTGACACACCCACAGAGCTGTCAGGAAGGGAGTTCCAGAATTCTGACCCAGTGACAGTAAAAAAAAAGACAATGGTACATTTCAAAGTCATGGTGGCAATGTGTAGCTTGAATGGACACTTGCGGGTGGTGACGATCCCATGCATCTACTGCCATCCTCTTAAATGGTAGAGGTTGGGAGTTTGGAAGGTGATATTAAAGGAGCCTTGATGTGCCGCTCCTGCGCATCTTGCCCACTGTGTGTCAGTGGTGGAAGGAATGAATGTTGAAGGTGGTAGTTTGGATGCCAATCACGCGGCTGTAGTGTTGTGAAAGGTGTTGAGCTGCATGCGTCCGGACAATTCCTGACTTAGTGCCTTAGTGAACAGCCTTTGGGGATGCAAGAGGTGAGTCAGCTGGAGCAGAATCCCTAGCCTCTGACTTGCTCTTGTAGCCACAGTATTTATGTGGCTGGTCCAGTTCAGTATTTGGTCATTGGTGCCCCCACGGTGTTGATAGTGAGGGATTCACTTGTTGGTAATGCCATTGAAGGTCAAGGGAGGTGGCTAGATTTCTCTTCCCTGAGAGGCTGATTGCCTGGCACCTGTGTTACAGCTCATTGGGGGTGGCATGCTGAAATCAAGTTTTGCCATTTCTAGAGTTGTCACAAAAGTTAAAGACTTTATAAAAGTATACAAAATTCTCCAGTGCACTTTTCTTTCAGACCAAGCTTGACAGAAAGTATGCACAAGATTTCTGTACTCAACAAGAATCACTCTTTATTACTACCAAATGGATTTTAGTTTCAGGTAAACAATTATGAATTATCAATGCATAACTCTACTAGTTAAAACTCAAATCCCCTTCTAAAAATGTCCTTCTGCACACCTACAGACAGACAACATAGCATGCATGTTATGGGTTGAGGAAAAGAATGGGAAGGCAGTTCATTGGTCTCTGACCACCTGGTTTGCTGAGATGATCTTTTTAGCTTGTCCGGTCTTGCTGCTCCTCAATCTTCCTTCTCCATGTACTCTTACTTGCTTGCCAAAGGTACAAGGCAACTGATTTACACTTACAATGAGCTGCAGCTTACAGCAACTGATGAGGGAAAAAAAAACATGTTTTCTTCAAGCATAAGGTTTTATTTTACTGCTCAGAAAGAGGTCAGTTCCTTCCTTTTCAATGATCCTATTGCTTCTACCTAAATATTCACACCCACAAGCTGTTCAACTACCTGGAAGCCAATCATATAGTTGTTGCCAGGCAGAACGGCTTTGTCATTGACAACTGGTTGCCATTCCACAACCAATCAGCTACTTGTTGCCTGCCAAATCTCCCTTTGCACACACTCGTGGACTCCAGCTTGTCTTCAACCAGACCTCCTCCCTCCATTCTTGAACAAGTTACAGAACTATAGTTACAATGTCAAGTAATTTCTAAAAGGTGCAGCAATCCCTTCCATGATCATTGATTTTTGAAACGGTCCTTTTCCCATTTCAGTCCAGAATCAAAAGTATGGAAAAAGAAAAGGATGTGGTGTTTACATTTGTGTGATCTGAATGTTACTTGCCATTTATCAGCCCAGGTCTTACTGTATTTGGTCACAGACTGCCTCTGCCTCTGAATGAGGAGTTTGAATGGTGCTAAACAATGTGCAATTATCAATGGCCATGCCCACTTCTGAGCTTCTGATGGAGGGATGGCCATTGCTGGAATAGTTGAAGATGGTTGCTCTAGCGCACAAATCTCGGGAACACTTTCAGCAATATCCTGGGACTCAGGTGACTGACATCCAAAATCTACGTCTTTCTTTGTGCCAGGTATAACTTCAGCCAGTGAAGAGTTGTCCCCCAATTTCTACTGACTGCAGTCTTGCTAGGGCTCCGTGATGATACGCTAAGTCAATTGCAGCCTTTATGTCAAGGCCAGGTACTCTCCCCTCACCTCTGGAATTCAGCTTTTCTGTTCATATTTGAACTAAGGCTGTGATGAGGCTAGAGGAGTGGCTCTGGTGGAACCCATTAGCTTCTTTTGTTTGGTGTTGAATATTGTGTGCAGCTCTGTTCGCCATATTATAAATGAAAAGTTCTAGAGACAGTACAAAAAAGACTCAAAAAGGTGGAACCAGAAATGTAAGACAATAAGCACTCCGGAAAAGATTGGCAGGCTTGGGTGCTTTTGCCTTTGGAAAATGACAGCTGAAGAATGATCAGTTGAAGGTATTTAAAAATTATGATGCGTGTGCTTCAAGGATATGTTTCCTTTTGTAGGGGAATGCACGAATAGACCACCAGTGTAAGGTAGTCACCAAGAAATCCTTCTGGAAATTTAGAAGAAAGCACTTTGACCAGAGTGTTGACTGTGGAACACACGACTAGCTGGCAGCGAATAGATATGTTTAAAGGGCAAACATGTGAGGGAGAAAAGGGATAGAATGTTAGCTGATTAAACCCAAATGAGGAAGGATGTGGGGAAGGTTAATTAAATCTGAAATGTTGGCATGGACCAGTTGGGCCAAAGGGCCCCATATCCTATGCAAAGAGACTTCAACTGCATTCCCTTTTAGATTTCTAAGCCATTTGACAGGAATTATTCTTGTCTGTGCTTTTTCTTCAGATTGAAGGGCTTGTGACCTTTCTAATATGAAAAATTAGCTTCATATTACACCTGCCCCCTCCATTAGATTTTTCTGAGCAAGAGTGAATTTGTTGAGAATAATAAATGTGGCTTTCTTCAGCAAATTTATATTAAGTTCATTAAATTTGTTATTAGCTTTAAGGCCTTCTTGCCTTGTTCCTGAAATGGAATGACAGTTTCCAGTTCTAATTGACATTCAGGAAAGCAGCGTCAATTATGTTGAGACATCATCAGGGTTCTTGTTCCATGTTACATCAGAAAACACATCTTTGGTTTTGTACAAGTTACCATCAACTATTTTTGTTTTTTTTTGTTGTGATTTTGTTTTAAAAAGTGTGATAAACAATTTTGGTCTTTACAGGGAGCTGTAAAATCGAACAGATAATAGTAATAAATACCTCTTAAGAACATTTATGTCATGTTTTTCTTACTGGATTTCAGACCAGAGACCTGTTTTCTTTTGTTAAGCCATTATTTTAGTATTGGCATTTGTGCACACTACCTCAAGTTTGTAATGAGGTTTATAACAGAAATGTGGGTGTTGTAGCATGTTTACAGTACTTCCATTAGGGGAATGAAATGTGAGATTGTGACACAAATGATCGTCAGTGAAGTATATCAGTAAGCATGAACATTAGCAGTTGTATGTGCTTTTTTGAGATTAAAGTTAAAACAGCAGAATTATTAAACCGCATTACAGCACCATACAGCATAAATAGAGACACCTTTGCCAACTCTTTGAATGAGCTATCTAATTAGTCCACTCCCTCGCTTTCTTCCCACTACCCTGTAAAACCTTCAAAAGTGTCTTAACTCCTTTTTGAAAGACAACGTTGAATTTGCTGTCAAGCAGTGCATCATCATAACTTGCCGCACAAAAGATTTCTCCGTGTGTCACCTCTGAATTTTTTTGCTAATTATCTTAAGTTGTGTCCTCTGCTTGCTGGTCCTTCTTTCAGTAGGAACAGTTTCTCCTTCCTTACTATGATCAAATTATCTCATAATGTTTTTGAACATCTTCAGCAAATCTTCCCTTAACTTTCCTGTGGACAAGCGTGAACACAATTTGATGGAAGATCTTGTACTTCTGTTCAATTTCTATTCTTTAAAAAGGATTAGAAAGTAGCCTGCATTGATGGATTCTGTAGAGGTTGGGACGACTGTACACACACATGAAAGCATTTCATTATAGATAGTTCGAACTGCACAGGGCTTCTTCTGTCCTGCGTTATGGGTAATCCCAGCCAGAGTTGGTACTGATTGATGTGTATATGTTCTCAGTACAGGATTTGACCTAAAAATTCAAGGATGGCAGGTAATTCCCTTTCAGGTAACTAATGACTAAATGGTCCAAGTGTCATCTCTGACAGCCAGGTATCCCAATGTAATAAAGTGTTGTTTAGCCATCATTGGCACTAGTTAGCATCATCACCCTTTGGTCTGAAGGTCCTTAGCGATAATCAATGAGTGCAAATGTTGCTGGAAGCAAAGTGGGAGGGGTCATCTACCAACATAAAGATGGTATGTCCAAGTCCGCTGTTATCTGCCAGGGCCACTACATAAATTATGCTGGGAAATATGGGACAGGTGACTTGAGTTTTGTCATATTCTGTTGTGTTTTCTATGCAGGGTCCCTGTTTTCCTCTTTTCTTGGTAGAGTTATGATCAGTAACGTGGGAAATTGTGGATATGATTCTGCCAGGTCCAAGGGAGACAGTGATTTACCTGTTTTATTTTCCACTTAGTGTAAATTATTTACTGCTCATAATGTGATATTCTTTAGAACAAATACAGAGTAGGTGACTACTTGCGGAACACTTCCGTTCAGTCTGCAAGTGCTGGCGTGTCCGTGTCCCCGTCCCCCCCCACCCCCAACCCAGCTTCCAGTTGCCTTTAGTTTTAATTCTCCACCTTGTTCTCACACTGACCTCTTTGTCCTCAGTATTCCCATGAAGCTCACCACAAGCTCAAAGAGCTCCAACTTGTGGCTCGGCAATATGTAGCCTTCTGCACATAACATTGAGATTAATTATTTTACGTTGTAGCCTCTTTCCTTTTTCACATGTTTATTTGCTGGTTTGCTCCTTCCCTCTTCTCTTTCTTTCACATTGTATTCAGATATCGGCTGAGCTGCGATTCACACCTCCTTGAGGTAGACTATTTTATTTCTTTTCTTGTCCTATTACCATTCCCTTTAGTCTGGCAACTTGCTCAAAACCTATTGCATTTCTTACTTTGCCCAGTTATGACGGATGGTCATTGACCTGAAACTTTAACTCTCTTTCTGTATCCACACATGCTGCCTGTCCTTCTGATTTCCAGCATTTTCTGATCTTATTTGATATGTCATCATCTGCACTATTTTACATTTTGTGTTATGATTCATCAAGCATTGCAGAACCTTTAAGTGCCTTGTAAAGTTGTGGTTGTACATTGAAGAGATGTATTTCATTATAGATTATTCGAGCTTCTTCCTTGAGCTGTTATACACTTGAGCTTAAATATACTCCGCTTTGAGTAATTTCTTAAAGGCTTTATACCAACACTTTTGGCCTGGGAATAACACTGACTAGGGTGGATCGTTCATTAGGCTTCCCTTCTCAGGAGCACCAGTTTATACAGCCATCCTCAGTCAAGGACTTAACAGGGCTCCCCCCGCTCCAAGTAAAACTGAAACCAAAAGTCACCTTTTGTAAGCTAGAAAAAAAAAATCCTCTTAAGCTTAGAAAAAAAAAATCAACTTCCAAAAATCTCTTTTAAACATGCGGCAAAATAATCTCAGATAAAGAAAAATCCATTAGTGGTGAACAACAACCCATTCGTTCTATAGTCAGGCCTCAAAAACTATTTTCAAAGAAATTACCATGACTACAGAAATACTGAAAACCCACGGTTACTAACTGAAAAACCAAAACCCCCCCAAAACTTTCAATAAATGGTATTCATAATACACACATATATATGTAAATCACATGCTTTACATTACACATAAGCATAATCATTGAAATCATATACTCCTGTCAAAGGAACATTGCTGATCTTCAGAGATAAAAGAAGATTTAAAGATTTAAGGAGATTAAAGGAGATTTAAAGAACGTATGGATTGCTGATCTTCACCCTGTTCTCAATCCATTTGATGCAGAAATTCTCATCCATGCCTTTGTCATCTCCAGTTTAGATTGTCCCTATGCTTTCCTAGCCAGCATCCTTTTCTGCACACTCTGTAAACTTCAACTCATCCAAACACTGCTGCCCTTCTGCGATCCCTTACTAAGTTCTACTCAGTCATCAATTGCCCTTGAACTTTTTGACCCACATTAGTACTGTCACTATTGTCTAAATTCCTTTGTGACCTCACCGTACCATCTTTGTAACCACCAGCAGCCCCATTAGCTGCCTCCCTCATTCCTTTCCTTCTTGTAACTCTAGCCTATTGTTCTGCCTCAAGTTGGCCACTTGGCAGATGCGCATTTGGCTAAGTAGACTTCTCTGTCTCAAACCCTCTGTCTCTTTTCCTATGCTCTAACTTAAAACCTAGCTCTTCAGTTAAGGCCCAAATTCTCCTTCCTGCTATCTCCATTATATTACTTGCTATCCATTTGTGGAGATGTAAACAGAGGTTGTTGCTTTATTGTGTCTTGATTTTCAGCCTGGGATGTGTTACTGAGGCAAATAATATGTGTGTGTTGTGGGAGGGGTGTGCCCTCAAAATAGCAATGGTGTCAAAGCTTTGTGGGTCTACAGTGTGGCGAACATTGACCCTTTACCCTCTGTGGCTGAGAATTATTTCCCCAGTCAGTTGCCCTGATAGGGGCAAATAAAGGAAGAAGAGTGGATATCAAATAGCTGATGGCTAATCTAGAGCCTGGAACTTTGAATTTTCCACCAGTGTCCTGAGCAAGCACTCTGTGAGACTTCAGATTAGTAGTCATGTCTCTGCCAACTTCCATTGTGCATTTCACTGGAACCAAAATTTTTGCACTAACTTGAAGATTCCTCTGTTAGTGGTGTGATGGTTGAACAACTGTAGTTTAGTTTATAGAGATTTTATTATATCTCACTTGAGCACAAAAATCTAGTTTGACACTTTAAGTACAGTACTGACAGAGTGGTGCACTGTCATCAACCTCAGCTGGAAGTAAAAGATCCCAGGTCACAGTCTCAAAGGAGAGCAGGGAAGTTATCTCAGACAACTTGGCCAATGTTTATCCCTCGAGCAACATCACACAAACAGATTATCTAGTCATTATCTTCACTGTTTGCGGGAACATGCTGTGTACAAATTGGCTGTCACATTTTCTGAAGATGGTGTGCACTGCAAAAACTAGATAGGATTTAACATATTTGGTGATTCTACAAAGAACTTTATAACTGCAAGTCCTTTTGTATGTAGCTGTTACAAACAGGATTGTTGTGTTTCTGAATTTTGATCCATAAGTATTGCAGAAAATCATTTAAAATGGTAGAATTACGATAGGGAACAATAAAACTCGTGGATTCGCCACATCTGTACGTTACGTATATATCAGTTGTAGTTGTTCATCTCATTACAAAAGTGACAGGGAGCTGGACTTGTGACACATTAAATGTAGCTTAGGAATGAAAGATTGCATTCAGTTACACAGGATTCATCAAAGAAGGCTTGTAGGAGAAATTTTGATCCATGGCTTATTCATGACCGCTGTGTGTAAGGATGTCATTTACCCATCACAGTTGATGTGTATTTTCATTACTTGCTTCGCTAAAGGTGGTGGTGCACTTGGATGGGTGAATATTGATTGAACGTTCAGTATTTGCTGAATAGTCTAAAAGTAATGGATGAGTAACTTGCTGATAAACTGATGCCTGACTTCCCATTGCTATCAATTTATTCCTACAGCACTTCCTTGCAGGAGTTGTGCAGGAGATTTCAAGAAGTCGATATCTATTCATGGATGGTTCAAGAATTGATTCTTTAGTAGTCCCTTGAGATTGTAGATCATAAATCCTGGTTGTTTTTCAACATAATCACCCAAATATGTTTGATCAATGATAGCAGATGACATATCAGTCATATGACTGGTTGATCAGCCCCTAATAATGCTGGTTGTTCTTCTGTATAAAGGACTATGCATCATTAGAATTGGAAGCAACAACTGTCAGTGTAAAAACTGAATAAAGCTCCTCAGTTGCAACACAGAAGGGATATTCTAGACTGATTTCAAGGGATCCATCCAATCTGCTTCAGATAACTAACTGGGTGCTTGGGATTCACCTTCAGAGTTTATGCTTAAAGGTTGTGTGTTTTACTTTACTGAGTCTGTTTCTGTGCTGTACAGCTCTATGACTCTATGTTCGAAACCATGACAAGACTTGTACCTGGAACAAGGACAGAAATTGCTGGAAGGTGGGAGTGATTAAATGATGAAAGGATTGATGATGCAACAACAATAACTTAAGTTTATGTGGCACTTCTAAATTAACAAAGACTGCAAGGTGCTTCTTGAGTATTATAAATCAAAACATGACAATGAGCCCTGTAAGATATTAGGCATGTGGCTGAAAACTTGGTCAGAAAGGTAGATTTTATTGAGTATCTTAAATGAAAAGAGTGAGGTAGAAAGGGTATTCTAAAGGTTGAAGCCAAGGAAGCTGAAGGTGTTGCCATTAAAATTGGTGATGTTTATAAGTTCAGAATTAGAGGAGTGCAGATATCTTGGGAAGGTTTGTGGGGCTACAGGAGATCTCCAAGACAGGGCCTAAGCTGTCAAGATGTCATCTGTGAACAATGATGAACATTTTAAAATCAACTTATTGCTTAACTGGAAACCAGTGTAGGTCAGCAAGCATGGTTTGATGGGGAAATGAGACTTGGACAAGTTAAGACGTGGACAAAAAAGCTTTAGGTAACTTAAGGTTTACGGAGGATAGAATGTGGGAGACTCGCCAAAAGCTCGTTGGAATAGTCAGGTCTGGAGATGGTAGAGGTGGGAATGAGGGGGACAGCGTGGGGGAATGTTACAGTACTAACATATGGTCATAATTTTGTCTTCGAAATGGGCCGGAGGAGCGACTGGATGCTAGTCAGCAGTGAGGGACATGTACAGTGTGCCCTCATTGGGAGTAGGGGGGGGAGAGTGTGCCGTGTGGGGAAAGCACAGTGTGGAGTGACTGCAGGCCCGTGGCTACGGTAGGACTGTAATGTTGAACTTTTAACTGTATTTCTTTATTTTTATTTTTCTATTTTATATCTAGGTACCTTTTGTATCTAAGATGGTTCCAGGAATAGCAACTCCATATACTTCACTGTCCTCCTCTGCTTCTATACTTGGGTGCACGTGGCAATAAACATAATTCTAACAAGTAAAATCAGGGAATGGTAGAAATATCCAGCAGCTCAGATAGCATCTGTAGTGAGCGAAGGGGAAGTATATCTCGACTCGATGACATTTCATTGGAGGTTGTAATGAAATCCATTTCCTGTTTATCCAGAGAAGACAGCATTCTGTGAAATCTAACGTCCAAAGCATATTCAGTCCAAGACGTGCTAGGTGGCTACATTCGGTTCTGCCCTGAAATAGAGGCAGATCTTATTGGAAGTGTTTCAACGTGTGACTCGGGCAGTTCGGGGTTGACACAGATGGGGCAGACCCCCGTGTCAGCAGTGGTGATTTTTCTCTGTCCTGCAGGGGGCGAGTTGTGCAGATTGATGTCTCTGTGCTGTTGAAGTTCCAGCAGTTAAGAAGTAGCTATGCATTGGAGTTAGGTCTCAGAGGAATTCCTGGGGAGTTGCAGAAGTGGGAAGGCTGCTGGTTAGGTATTGGGACAGTCATGAAAGGCTCCAAAGGAGTCTGCAAGCGTTAATTCTTAAATGCAGCTACAAGAGCATAACTTTAAAACTCACAAACATTATTTACCTCCTAGAACTGAGCAAGATTAAAATCAAGAGATGCTTCCATCTCTGTGAAGTTAGCAGTTGATGAACAGCTAAAGTTAGCTTGTGACTGAGTACTGGAATGTGTTCTTGGAGTCCAGAACAGTGTAGACCTAGGCCAAGAGGTGATCATCCACATTAGGAGCCGTTATTGAAGCAGGACGTGAAAGAATGGCTCTTGAGGGGGTGTTCCAAGGCAAAATTGGCAAAATTAGCAAAAGTGAAAAGTCGTGATCCCCGGTGAACTTTAATGAGATTTGATAATCCATCATGTCATTAACGTCCGGGAGAGTTGCTGAGATGTCCATGGGATCTGCCTTGATTATATTTGTTAATTTATTGTGATCTGTGAGGTGTTTGATCGCAGTTGATTTACCACATTAATTCTGGGTCTTAAAAATAAGCTGTGCGTGTACTGTAGACTGTATTACTGTTCCAATGTTGTATAGTAAAGTCTATTATTGTTCAAAACGTGGAATCTTGCAGTTCAGTTCTATTATTTCAGTAAGTCCCCTTGTCTCTTGTCAATTTTAAAGGTTTCTAGTCCCTGACCAGCTCGTAATTTGGTGGTCTTGTCCACAGTCAACAAGATCTAATGAATCAATCACCCGAGGTTTTAATTGGTGATGAGCAATGTGGCCTGTTTGGGAGTCTTGAGCAGGGCAACAGAACCTAAAGCTTGCAGTTAGATCTTTAAGGATTGGAGGTAGGAAAGCCTTCAAAGCTGGAAGGGTATTAGATGTTTAAAACTGTCTTCTCCAAGTGGCAGTTGATGTCGAGTTAACCGTTTGTTTTAAATCTAAGATTGAGAGATATTTATTAATCAGAACTATTAAGGGCTTTGAAGCAAAGGTGAGCATCTGGACCAGGATCACAGACCAACCTTAACCAGAAATGGCTGCTCAGGCTTGAGAGGCTTAAATGACCTACTTCTGCTCCCACGAAACAGTAGCAGAGTATTAAAATGACAACAGTTTATTTTCAAAGTGAAATTACTGCTTATCTGCGACATTCTGTAATAGCACTTATTATTTGAGATCTAATTAAGTTAAATTGTTTAAATGCTGAAATACGAAATAAGAACAGACTGTGTTGGAAATGCATAGCTGTTAAATCAAAACCTGGAAGATGCAAGGCTGGTTAGTGCTTTTCACAAAATCCTCCATCGTTGGTGAACTGGTTTTGAAACCTCGGAACTAATGTGAACCCAGCAATCTCGTTCAGATAACAACTGAGCTGATATGCAGGTCTGGCATTTTTAATTCTGTTCTGTTGATGTCATGGTAACATCTGATGTCTTTTTCTGGGGGAATATAAAGAATTGCAGTTCTTCCCGTTGTGGGCATCATCTGTGCGCAAACAATAACATGTATTTATGTTGTTCCTGTAATGTCGTTAAAATATCCCAAGACACTTCACTGGAGCATGATCAATCTGGGCACTGAGTCACATGAGCTATTTGGATAGTTTGGTCAAAGAGGTTGGTTTTATGGAGTATCTTAAAGGAGCTGAGAGGAGTTAGATGGAAGGGTTTAGGGGAAGGAATTGACAGCTGAAGGGTTGTCCATTCATGGTGAAACAATTGAAATCGGACATGCTTGAGAGGACAGATTGAAGGAGTGAGAGATCTCAAAAGGTTATAGAGCTGGAAGAAATTACAGAGCGAGGGAGGAAATGAGACCATGTGAGAATTTGAAAATATTGTTGAACCACGATCCTGTGCCAGTCACCTGAGGGATGACTGGAACCTGAATCAACTTGGGATGTGAGGAGCAGAATTTTCAGGTTTACATAGAGCAGGTTATAGGAGGCTGCCAGGAGGTATCAGAATAATCAAATCCAAACTAACAAAGGCATGGTTGAGTGTTACAGCAGCAGGTGAATTGAGGCAGGGTTGGAGTTCAGTGACATTTATGGAGATTGAAATTACAGAATTGCAGTATTGTTATGGCACAGAAGGAGGCCGTTTGGCCCATTGTGTGGCTTATAAACGAGCATCATTACTTTGTGCCAATTTCCTGTTTTTTTCCCCCCCATTTATGCTTGCACACTATTTCCATCCGTATAATCATCTGATGCCCTCTTGAATACCTGATGAAGCACTTTGTTGACGGAAATGGACATATAATGAGAAATTCATCGCTGGGTCGAATGTGACATCTAGCTTATGAACAATTAGCTCAGTCTCTGACAGTTGCTGGGCAGAATTACGCTTCAATTTTTAACGGGCCTCAGCCTAAGTCTCAACATGATGACTTTTTTACCATTCTTCACTCCAGCTGTCTTATCGATGTGCTGAGTGAGTTGGTTGGTTAGTACCACATTAGCAATTTTATTTTAGTGTAGGCGCAAGTCCGCTTGGAACTGATTGAATAATGCATGGTCTCTTCACATAGGGCCGTGACAGTGAGCAGATCCTTCATCTGGAAAAGGTTTGATCTCAGGCTCTAGAGAGAGAGCAGTTTTAGTGCTCAAGTTTGCTTTAAATGAGAAGTTGATGGAATTATTACTTAGTTTCATTTGGTTGATTGATTTACTGAATATTTGTATTTTTTCCTTTGTAACTATTTCAGTTTATATTTAATCAAATTGATTCTTCAAAATTAGTGTAGCTTGCTAGCCAAGTCTCTCAAAACTGTCTCATAATATAGGCCTGTCAGCTATCTCTTTACAATCATAAAAGATTTATGTGGCCTACAATATCCTGATTCCCAACTTTTGTGGGATTGTTCCAATTTGAGCAGCATTTTATTTTGTTCTGTTCGTTCCATTTACAATATTTGCCAGGCTATTAGATGGACTTATTTTGTGGAAAAAGTGTTATGGTTCGAAGATTACCCCCAGTCACAGTGATTATTAGCATGTGTTTCAGAGTTGTGCGTAGTGACTAGTTAGTTGTTTCTTTAGTAAAATGTGGTGCAAACCCAGTGATGCTAAGTGTGATAGCAGGGATGAGAACATTGTACTTCCTGATGAATGAAAACTTCACACTACATTTTTGTTTAATGCTGTATTGCTATTTTTGTCCTTTATTAGTAAATGTAAATATTGAATGCCTGCTTGTACTTAAATATTTTATCCCAAAACATTTCCCTGTAAAATCCCAGTGCATCACGTGGTCCAAAGCATCTTACGTGTGGTGAATTCAGTCGTTTCGATCAGCTCTTAAAGCTGGCTGGAGAAGATTGTTGTTGAGATACAAAATCAAAATATTGGAAGAAAATCCTCCAAAAGGACAGAAAATCAAATTCTTTTACTGAAAAGTTGAAGTATGTAAAGGAAGAGACATTCGACACACAGACTAAAAAATAGTGAAAAGAAAATTGTTGCTTCAATTGTGTGCAGCTCCAGGCTAATTGATGTACCACTGTAGATCAAGTGATTTCTTTTGACAGGTTTGTCTGTTTGGGGAAGACGCAAGAATATTGCTGTTTGCAGCTGAGACAATGTATGGACAGTGACAGTCTGTGGAAGGGTTGAATGTTGACTGGTATGCATGCATTATCCAGCTGTTGACATCCAAGTATGGTTTGGTAATAGAAAGTCTTTCTTATCCTTGCAGGAACAGAAAAGGTTCGGCAAGCGCAAGCATGTAAACATCTCCATGTAGTCAATCCAGACTGGTTATGGAGCTCTCTAGAACGATGGGAAAGGGTTGACGAAAAGTTGTTTCCATTGAAAGAAGACTACATCAAAACTCAAAGGTAAGCCGCAATGATTTACATGGATGTAGAAAACGCATTTTGAAGTGTTTCATGTAGACCCAGCAAGTTAAAATTGAATGCTGAGTCAAAGAAGGGGATATTGGGAGACTGGTGACTGAAAGTTTGGTCAAAGATTTGGTTAAAGGAAAAAGGAGAGCTGGAGATGCATGGTGGTTTGGACTGGAGGTGAAGTTTTAGTTAGGAGGCAAGGTCACCAATGAGTGGATGAATGAATTCAGTATGCACAAGATGCCAGAACTGCAGGAATATAAATTCTGCAGAAGAGTAGTGGCAGTTTGACAAACATTACAGAAATGTCGAGGAATAGGGCCCCAAAACGATTTCAGTACAAAGATGTAAATTTTGATATTGAGTTGCTGGTGGGTCTGAGAACCAATCTAGGTCACAAAGATTAAGAGTGAACTGAAATATAGTCTATGGCAAGATATGAGCGGCATGGCTTTTGGCTGGTCTGAGAGTTTAGAGGGTGTAGGTTGATAGGGCAGCTCGGAGAACATTGGAATAGTCATGTCTGCAGGACTAACATAGTGATAATTGTTTGGCAGTTGATGGGTTGAAAAAGGGGCAGAGGTGGAAAAAAAAAAGTCTTCCTGAGGATGTGAAGTAGGATACTTAATTTGGAGTTGAATGAGCTGTCTTTATCATGATATGCCTGGATCAACCAGATATGAAGGCCAGAATGGGGTTATCCATGGTATTGATTTTGAGACAGGGACTGAAGATAATAGCTTCTTTCTTTCCAAAGTTGAAAGAAAGAAATGAAAGATTTGCCTTTGCAATTGGCTGAAAACCAATATATGCTTTTAAAGTGGTTGCTGTAGTAACATAGGGAACAAAGCAGCCAGTTCTCAGACAGAAAATGCCTACAAACAGCACTGCAAAAATCACCAGTAATCTGATTTGGTGATGTTGAATGAGGAATCAATAGTTACCAATGCACCAGGGGTAATTCTCTTGCGCTTTGATATGGTTGACTCTTAATTGCCATTTGAAATGGCCTGACAAGCCACTTAGTTTAGGGATTGGCAATAAATGCTGGCCTTGCCAGTGACACACTCATCCTGTGAATGAATAAAAGAAAAGAATTAGTATTGACATTCACTCACCACTGAGCTGTTTACAAAAATGCAGAGACATCAGCAAAGACCCAAGTTGGAACCATAAAAATGTCAGAATAACCTCAGAGGATACAGAGGAGTTGAAGGCGATGCATCCACGTATCTCTCAGCACCTACAGACAGAACAAAAACACAAAGACATGAGCAGCTTCTATGAAGCAGTGCTTAATATTGATTAGATAAGGAGGTGAATGTATTTGTCTGGAAAATAGGTATTACCCACATTCAGTATATGTATTTTGGAGGCACAGTGAAAGCTACAACACATACACTTTATTTTTAATATAAGAATGGCGTAAAAATATCTGTGCCAAATTTATGTTTGAATGTGTTGTGCATTGAAGCAATTTAGCACCCTTCTAATTTTAACAAAAAATATTCAGTAGGTCTGGTTTCATCTCTCCGTAGTATTTTCTATTTTTATTTCTGATTTTTAGCATCCACACTACAGTGTTCTTATACCAGTTGTATTTAACCAGTTATCCAAGGGATTTTAATCAAACATTGAACCATCAGTGATGAGAGACTTTGATGTGTGGCAACATACCACTTATAAGTGTCTTGAAGAGGATTGTTAGTGTAATTGACGCAGATGAATGTAATTGATGAAATGTAGTAAATGTTGTTCCCAAAAGTCTTCCATTGGCGTCTGTAGTTTTGTTTATGGTGCTATTGACCATCATGATTTGGATGAGAAAATAGGAAGCATGGTTAGTAAGTTTGGGGATGACGCCAAAATTGGTGGTACAGTGGACAGTGAAGAAGGTTACCTAAGAGTACAACGGGATCTTGATCAATTGGGCCAATGAGCCAAGGAGTGGCAGATGGAGTTTACTTTAGATAAATGCAAGATTTTGCATTTTGGTAAGACAAACCAGGGCAGGACTTACACAGTTAATGGTAGAGCCCAAAGGAATGTTGTCAAACAGAGACTTAGGGGTTTAGGTACATAGTCCTTTGAGAGTGGTGACGCAGGTAAACAGGGTGATGCTTAGAGGCATTTGGCACGCTTGCTTCCATTGATCTGAGCATTGATTGTAGGAGTTGGGACATCATCTTGCAGCTGTACAGGACATTTGGTGAGGCCACTTTTGGAGTACTGTGTTCAGTTCCGCTCGCCCTGCTACAGGAAGGGTGCAGATAAAATTTACAAGGATGTTACCAGAGCTGGAGGGTTTGAGCTATAAAAAGAGGCTGGATAGGCTGGGATAACAAGGTGTAGAGCTGGATGAACACAACAGGCCAAGCAGCATCAAAGGAGCAGGAAGGCTGACGTTTCGGGCCTAGGCCCTTCT